>VYZQ01015005.1:0-58772 GCA_013400655.1 Mystacornis crossleyi | reverse complement strand
AGGTGGTGGGTTTTCCCCTCCCAGTAGTCCAATCTCCCCTTCAACCAAACAGAATTGAGTAACAAAACAATTTGAATATAAAGCTCAGATCTGTTCTTGCATACATTGTGCATGAGGAAAACCAGCAGCTGATGTCAGTGGAAGCAAACTGAAGCAGTGTCATGTTAAATTGTACCAAAAGCAGACCCAGGTACCGTATTGCAGAGCGTTTTTTTTTGCCAGACCTTCCTCAAATCCTGTCCAATGTCTTCCAATGCCAAACCCAGGATCTGAGTCCTCAAGAACCATCAGAAATAAATCAAAGTAGTCCCCAGCAGAAGTAGGTTGCGTTCTGAGGTTCATTTGAGACATGGAACCTTAGATATCCTTTCATGAATAGCAGCTCTTCTCTCATAAAATGATCAGAAAAAAAGAGAGACAAAATATTTATTTTCACTTTTTCCTTCCACCTCATCCATTGCAGATGGCACCTTAGCAAACAATTGTCTTTTTTAATAAAATTCACACCAAAAAATGTAAACATGTATTTTTGATAACCTACACCTGAGCACTCATTTAAAAGTTCATATTACACTTCTTTGTTCGTATAATGTTCATATGAAATGCATTATGCATTTTCCTGACTCACTTCCAAATACTGTGAGAAAAAAGAGGAATCCTTCCCATCACTAAAACAGCCAGAATTGTACTACATGACAGTTCTTCAGAGGTTAAAAAAATCCTTTTAGCGTCAGCTAAATGCTACTCATTTCTGAAGGCACTACTCTTGGTAATCTTTGTTATTTTATCTTTGAGGAAACCTTGTAAATGAAATTATAATGTAATATTACTAATTTCATAGACTGCATGATATTCAGGGTCAAAAACAAACAATTTATTCCATTCTTAATGTAGACTTTATCTTTCTCCTTCTCATAAGCTCTTGAACATCCCTAAATATCTACATTTACTCCCAGTTCCCCATCACAGCTGTTTGCACTTACACCAAGCGAAGCTGATGCACATGGAAAATTTGACCCTGTTTATGGTAAACATGTTTATTTTGGCACCTTTTTGTGACACAAGGGCCAAAGGCAAATACTGAAAAATTACTGCTTCTCCCCACCATACCTCTGTGTGCTTCCACAGCCTCTTGACTATCTCTCCTGTGCTTCTCTGTGAGCGAGATCAGCTTCCCTTTCTAATCCTGGCAACTACCTTGTCTCCTTCAGCTTGAGTAAGCTTAGACCGCCTTGAGCTGCCTTTCTTTTTCCTGACAGAGTTCACACAAATGGCAGAGACAGCAAGGGTAAGATTTATACCTTTCCTTCTAAGAAAATTATTTGCTTTTCACATTTTTTACTCACAGCCCAAGAGGCCAACCTAATCCTGTGTTCCATCTTGGTTCTCCAAACATAATAAGATAATCTACTACTGGCATTTTAGCATAGAGTATTTTCCTGCATGACACTCACCACCATTTGCATTCATATGGTTTCTTTTCTGTTCCCCACACTGCACACCTGACCCCTGACCAGATAATTTCCTCAACATCATGAAATCTTTTTACTATGTGCAAATTAATCTTTACTCCTGTTCAAAGGTTTACTAATATTGTGTTTTAAAATATTGTTTCTTCTCTGCTCTTTATTATTATCCACTTTAGGAAGAGAGTCCATGAACTTACATAACTTTGTTATTCCCCAAGATGATTAATGAGGTGATCTTAAATATCAATAGCACAACACCAGCATTTTGAAAAACTATTTATATTACACAGTAAAAAGCGATTTGTAACTTCCACATAAAACAACTCCAGAATGGAGATGATTCCTACAGTGACGTCTTTGTTTATCTTAACCATGACAAAAGCAGACCCTTTTACTCTAGGTTGCATGCTGTATGTCTCCAAAATGTTTTACATTCACTGGTTTCAGCACATAAACACAGAATATTATCCTGTGAAATCAAGATGTGGCTCTGTGGAACTAACCTCTGTATTTATAAATTAAGCTTGCAAATGAAGAAACTTTCCTGGAAAAGATCATGACACTGGAGTGTTCCTTTTCTACACATGGTTTGGTATTGTACAAGTCAAAGCTGGAATGTTAATGGGTTGCATATAAAGCTTAAGACAAGCTGATGACAATGAAGTCTGCTTTTGACAGCTACCATCCGAACACTGACAACACATTGTACTCCGCCACTAGGTTTCTTCCTCCAGCAATTTGTATTTCTACTAAGCACATAAGCAAATTTCTTCACATAAAGAGGGAATTAAGCTGTAGCTTCACCTGTCCAAAACACTACAGGAATAAAGCTGGCAGAAATAAAAAGCTAGGGTAAGAGGGTTTTAGAGCTTCACCTGTCTGTTTGTTTCGCAGCTGCTGTTCTTGTGTCCTTCCAGGGCAAGCTGTGGTCAGAAATAGAAAATTACATACCACAAAGAATGTCTTATCAGAAATCCAAGCTATGCTGAAAGTAGCAAGTGTCAAAACCACAGCAAGAGCCTTTCTTGTGAGATGTCTCAGCTTAAACACCTTGAGCAGTTCAGATAAGGTTTACCAAAGCCTCTGGATATGATTTTCCAACTCTCCACTCTAAAATATGTGGATTAGACCAGCCTGTTCAGCAGTCCTTTTCCATCCTTTCTGCTGGGAGTTGACAGTTACACGGACATTCAGCTTTCCCAGAAGCAATCCTCAGCTTCCCAGGAGCAGCCAAGCCTCCTAAGCATGGCAACCAGGCCAGCCGCACTTTGATACTTGCCCAAGGAGGTTGGCGAGGGCAGTGGCAGGAGGCCTGAAGAGCCCTGGATGTGAGCAAAAGAAAGCCAGCAAGAGCACTAGGGAGCAGAACAGACGGACAGTAACACACAGGAGTCCTGTTAGCCCAGACACTGCTGAGCTGCTGGCAAAGCGACCCCGATACTCCCCATTCTTGTGGCACTGCCAACCACCTGTGTATGACAAGGGCCAACCCAGACCTTCTATCACATCACAAAACAGACTTGATGGCAGAGACTATTTAAGATGCACCAGGATACAAATGTTGCAAATTGATGAGCTCTTCAGCACTCATTGCCTCTTTTTCATGAATAGATACAGTATTTGCATGCCTTCTCTTTACCCACCTTCAGTGTGGATCCTGCAGCAAAGTCCCAGCAATCACAGAAAAGAAATACAGTTTATACAGACTGATCTTTAGTATCCAGACCACATTTTGGATAAAAAAATTCCTTCCTAAAACATGCACATCTATTTCAGTAATACCAACAGCAATTTTCAAATTTGAAGTGTTAAGAAAGACTGTACAAGTTCACCAGAGCAACAGATGAGAGGTGCAGTGAATAGAATTTAATGATGTTCATTGTCCTAATTACGGTGAATAATACTTTGGCAGAAAGACCAGAGTCCTGATTGTTCCAGGAACTTCCAACAATCAACAGACTATTACCTCACTTATTTACACCAGAGACCTGATCTTCCAGTCACATGAAGCACGTAGCATGGGCTTTAAACACATGAACAGTCTAATTGACTTGTTTGGCACAGCTGCGGTGCTGAGGAATGAACCTGAGACTGAAGCACAGGTCCTCCTGCTAAAGGATTTCTCAGTGTTCTGCATACTGAAATCACTCCAGCCTCCATTTCTTTTCCCCTCTAAAACATCTGTGATATACTCCCTGATGTGCTGCCACCCACCATGCTGGCACAATTTGATTTGAAAATTCAGTTTACTGATGGTTTACTTGCACAAGAGCCCCGTGAAGTTACAAGGCACAAGGGAGTACCCCAGTCACTTAGGAATGGCTGGAGAAGATTGAAAGGTTTGGCTTTGTTTACAGTAATGACAAACGTGGTAGCTACATGAAAGCAGACTCATGAAGTTCAACCCCCTGCTTTTGCCTGCACTGAGAACATATATCCAAATGCAAGACTTACAAAAGGGTAGGAAATTTTTTAATTCCAGGTCTCCACAAACAAAACTTCCTTTAATTCATGGGTTGTCTAGGGCAATGAAAGCTAACAAGGAATAAACCTAGAATTGGAAATCAAATAATCCTATTTAATTTTATGGTTGTTGACACAACTTGTTACATGTGTTTCCTACCAGAATAAATGAAATCATAGTCATCTGATTTCCAAATTACCATATCTATTGTTTCAGAAATACAGGGTGTAAATAATTGCAGTGCAATCGCCTATGTCTGGACCTCTCTCATCCGGAACCGTTATCAGGATTAGCATAAATTACGGTGCCATCTAATAATGAAATCACTGAACACTGATTGTGCCAGCTATTTAAACCTGTAATTATTGCTCATTAGAAACGTGTTTCACATTATTTGCCCCTTGCAGGCCCAAAGTTGTTGTCTAAAGGCTTCTGCAAGGAATTCTACAGAGAAGACTCTGGAGAAATTTGAAACAATGGGCACGAATTTCAACTGCAAATACTGTCTGTTGAAAGAAACACGTTGTGGGTACCATTCATCCAACCTGAAAGACATTTGGATCTGTTACTGCAAAGGAAAGGTGCAACAGGTAAGGAAGGAACGCTCCAGTATCATTCACATAGGTATGAAGAGTATGTGGTGTTCTGCTTAAGTGGACAGCTCATAATGTTTGTTATCATAGTACACAATTAGCATAACACAGACTCTAAATGCAATAAGCTCCTGACCTAGCCAGAGGGAAGGCTTTTTGGTAGCTCTTGTCATGGCTAGGTAGGGATAGACAGCTACCTGGGACACCACACCAGAGGCAGTTAAGGACAGATGCCAGAACTAAAGCAAAAATGACTATAACCTTTGCATGCTTCTCTGTAAAGGGTTTGCAGAAGACAGCTGATTAAGACTTGTCAGTCGTCCTTCTGGATCAAACTGTTTACAAGACAGAATGGCTAAGAAGAGGCTCAGATAAGTGCTCTTCAGTCCTAATACATATTTTTAATCCATTTTCCTTGACAGAGTGAAACCAATTTTTTTTTGCTATCTTCTTCCCACTGCACATGCCAAAACTTTTACAGAGGATTAAATAATAGCTTTTACCACTTTCAGAAGCAAAATTGTACCAAAGCAAGAGAGGACAGACAAGTATATATCATTTTGAAAGACACACCTTAGTGCAAAGATCTCAGCTGACTGTGAGCCTATTCATCTTTGCTGATGACTCCTTCCAGCAGCTGATTCCAGCCACAGCTTAGAGTTCCATTCCTGTGATGAGCGGGTTCAGTAGACACACAAACAACTCAGCTGCCAAGGTACACATCCCCTACAGACTGCAGACCCTCACAGCAACTGGAGGCACACATATGAAGGCTTGAGCACTCTTGAAAGTTTAGCGTGTATTAATGCTTCACAGAATTGTGGGAGCCCATCTCCAGTTCAGCCAGGATGCAGAAGGCTCAGAGTCTGCCCATTCTCTGAACAGAAAGCCCTTATTTTACTTGCCACAGGCTCTGCAACAGGGAGTCTCCAGCCTTCTAATAATTGAGTCATTCTGCCCAGCTTCCAGCCATTTGCACCAACATATTGCCATGATGCAAGGTCAACAAACCTAATCATTAGGTGGGGCATTTAACTAATTGGTTCTGTATCCTTAAATTTCCTACCATCACCTGGCAGGCATTACAAGCCTTACCAGAGGTTGTAACTTGATATATGCAGAATATAGAAGAAACTGTATCCTTACATGATGTGAGTGCAGCTCTTCTTTTTTACATTCAACAACTAGCAGCTTCAAAAGTAAAAGAAAATGCTTTCTTGGATGTGTGGGACATAACATGTCCAAAGAGTAAGCCACAACTGTTCTGTTGACAGGTATTTGCAAATAAAATTAAATATTCCAGGCAAAGCCAATCTAAGCTTTTTGTACCAATATGATGCTACCTGCAGGTATTTACCTTCAGATAGAGCTTTGCATTAACTGAATATTGCCCTACTTACACCTGTAGTTTGTGATGTTACTACTGCAAATATTTGAAATTCAATGTTTGCTGGAAATAATAAGTTGACTTGCGTTAAAAAAAATTATTTGGTGGTTCTTTTGTACCACTGTTAGCTCTAGTTTTCTGCATCAGTACTCACTATGGTGAATATCCTTAGAGAACTGTCAGTTAACAACCCCCCTTCCAAAAAAAAAAAAAGAGTCATTCTTACCTTTTCTGATCTGTAACTGTGAATGATGTAGAGCCCAAGGGTATTTTCTTTTTTATTACCAAATAGTCTTCTCCAGTAATTTGCTGGGCACTAAGTCAGATTCTGTTATTTGGTCCTTCTCTAGAACTTTTTGTCTTTGACAGATCTTGCAGGTTTATTATTAATGATTCTGGAGAGAAAAAACTCTAGGAGATTGTTTATTAAAAAGAAAATAAGCACTTCTGTAATTTGTCAGTGTCAGTAACCTTCAATCTAGACTGTGTGGACAACTCTGGTTTCTATTGCACAGGATGATGGATACACCAAATGGAGGGGAAAAAATCCATCTTACACAGAATTGTTAAACTTCATTAAAACTGTTGAAATCTTTAAATGATTTGCAGTTTATAAAATAAATTGGTATTCTTTAACACCAAACAGGATAAACTGCAATTCTATTCAAATTACTGTTCTGTTTTTTCTTTTTGACAGTAGAAACCAGGAATTTTCTTTCCATTTGATTGTAATATTATATTTGGTGCATTTATTCTGTTTTCTTCAAATAGAAGTGGTGATGTGACACAAGAAGACAGACCTCCTATTACCATATATTTATACTCTGCAGAAGGAATGATGGTACATTAATAGGTTTATTAAAGAAGGCTGCCGTCCTTTAGGTACATAAAAGGACAAGGCATAAACCAGCTTCAAAATTATCAACCCACTACCTATTTGTTTACCCAATTTAACATACTGAGAACTAATCAAAAAGGAGAGATTGGGGAAAGAGGAGAGTTTAAAATAGCAGCAGTTAGCAAATACATCATTGGAAAGCTGAGAGATTTGTACACCTTGGACAAGATAACCACAGCTCTGAAGTGATTTCGCCATTTTAATATGGATTAATTGCCTTGGTCATATTTCATTGCAAGGCTGTGTTAAAGCTTTGATTAAGAATTATCTTAGCATAGCTCTGACCAAGGGAGAAAAAGGAACACTGCTACTGCTGCTGGTACAAGAGCAAACCAACAGTCAGTCATTCAAAGGAACTGTGTTAATGATACAAAACATAATTTGTACTATTTTGTGTGTTTTATACCTGCTTTCATCTCCTTACCATCTCATAAAAGATAATAAATAAAGAAAACTCTAAAGCAGAATTAGATAAAAACTTCCCAATTCCCTAGTCACATGATTACGTATAAAAATAAGGCTACTGGGAAACACTACTTTATTATAAATATTAAGGGAAAACCAGTAAGTCTTAAAATACCTGAGATACCAGACCTTAAATGAATCACTTCTCAATGGCCTGAAATAGCAGAAAGAGCCTCAGAGGAGGTAGAATATGGAGTCAAGTGCCTCTGTGTAGTCAGTAGTATACACTGAACACAGTTTGACATAGGTAAGATAAAATTGCTATTATCACATTAAATAAGTGTGAGTATATAAGGTTCGTTAAGAGATGTATAAATATTTTCCCATTACAATGTGCGTGTGTTCACATGCAGGTATATTTAAATATGATATAATGTACTGGTACAAGGAAGATTGGGAGTTGAAATCTTAGTGTGGTTATGTCCCCATAAAACCCTGCCTAATAGCTCCAGGTCAGCGAGCCCTCAGCAAGAGATGGCCTAGCTCCAAGCTGTAAGCAAAGCAATATGGTTCTAGCCTAAAAAAACCATTAAAAAAATTACACCATGAAAATTGGCTTTATAAATAAAGGAGATGATAGCCTGTATGCTTAGAAGTCATTTCTCTCCACACAAGAGGGTAAGATCTTTCTGGTATTTCTACATGTAAATTCTGAGTCTTAACCTCTCTGGGAGAGATAAATGTGATACCAGACTCCAGAGCATTACATATTCTCTCTGTCTCTGTCCCTTTCTCTCTGTATATATTAATTTTATAGATCTTTTTATTGTCTCAACTATACTGGTTGCGTGAGAAGCAGAACAATAGGCCAAGTACTTCCATTTCACACATGCCACCTCCATAATTCAACAAAGAATAGTAAAGAAGATCTATAAACTTGTTATAAATCAGTGCCCTAAACTAAATTAACCATTGAAATAGATTACCATAAAAATAATGTCATAAAAATATTCTTCACCTTTCTAGCCCGTGTATGTGTGTGCTTGTGTGCGCCCACACTCGGGCCACTATCCCAGCACCAAGGCCAGTGGTCATGCTAACCGTGTGGCAGGATGCCTTCCACAGCCTTGGAGGAGATACCAGGCAGGCCTGTGAGGATGAGCTTTAATATCTCTGTGTCTGGGAAAGTAACTCATAAACAGATCTCCTAAAATCTAATTACTCTACATAACTCACCTTTAGTAGTAGAGAGTCAGCCCCACTTTCTTATTAGCAGTGAAGCACTAGTCTTTTTGGTTATATTTCTGAGGCACTTTTGGAAGAAAGATAAAACCCAGTCAAGCTGCAGGCTAAAGGATATGGCAATTTACACAATACACAGCCTTTTCCAAGTCTGGATCCTGCTCTGCTGTCCCTACACACCCACTCCCCCAGTATTTGACCTTTATGTACATCAAGCTCCATGAGAAAGGCATGAGTAAATACGTGGAGATATACAGAGACGACTGGATGAAGTTCATTACTGGACTGATAAGGCAGTGGTTCAAGAGCTGGTAGGAGTTTTTATGTCCAGCTGACAATCACTCTGTAAAAACACGTAAGAACCACAGAGCCCAAGGTGGTTCTTCTGGAGGTGGTGCCTTCCTTACCCATCTCCAGCAGTGTTTTCTCCTGAGCTCACACGCTGCTGTCATTTAGCTGACAGTCATAACCTGGGAGCACACCTGTATTACTCAGCTGTTGTCTAACTCTAGCAATCAAAATGGCTTTTTAAAATCTGGAAGTGCCACACTTCCAGACACAGCAACAACCACCCCTGAGAACCAGCAGCACCAAGGTAAGAGTAACTCAGCCCCTATACTGGCCTCCCTCTACAGCCTGTCATTCCTGATAGATTTTCTCAATCTGTATTTTGACAAGGCAATTCCCTTAAAAAAAGCAAACTGTAAAATCTTCCAGTAAGACAATTCAGCTGCTTGAAATGGTAGAATTGGGCAGCAGCCACCTAGTGAAGCCAGGGGTCTCATCAGCACTGGGAAGCATTGCCTTTGGTAAAAAATGGGAATGGAGCACAAAGAACAACTATGCTCACCAATAAAATGGGTTAAAACCCTAGAAGACTGCTCTCTTTCCTGCTAGTGAGATGGAGAGGAGAATGTGGAGAGCAACAACCACCTCATGAATAAGAAAGAGAAAGCCTGGGGAAAACATGTAAGATCTGAACTGAGGGAGAGGGAGTTGTGATAAATGAGAGAACTGAAAACAGCTGTTTGGGAGGTATCAGTCATTGTCTCAGCCCAGTTGGTCACCACTCCAGGTGGTGTCGTCACCACCCCAGGAAGAGCCTGTGAGGTATTTCCTAACTGGGGATTTCAGAACTGGACAGGAAACATGGATCACACTGAGGAAATGGAATTCTTTCTCTGCTCACTGGGTTCATATGTATATAGCCTGGGTTTTCCACAACCAAATGCTGGTGCCCTGTGTGTTCAAGTCTTTATTTTGTTCTGATATAGGACAAAGTGTTGCTGTAAAGAGTCAAGCAGATCACTGTCAACTAAAGTTTCCTTGATCTGAAATTAGCTCTATCTTTATCTCAAAGGAGCAAGGAACAGTCTGTCATTACTGGGGCTAGGGCTGAGAGAGTAGGTGCTGAACTAGGATGGAAGTAAATTAAAGCAGCCATACAGAGTTGTAACATGAATTTTCTAATGTAACTGGCACTGAAGTTATTCCAAACTTGTTGGGGTTTGGGCCGTGTTAGACAACAGGTACGTGACAAAGCATACACTGTGTTAAACAAAGGGTATGTGTTAGGCAAAGGGTACATGACAGAGCACACAAGAGTGCTCCTGAGAACAGCCTTGTAAGATAGAAAGGGAGAAAGCTTTGCAAGGAGGAAGGGAGTAGGTACTGCAGTACAGTGAGTCAGTAAGTTCAGTAAAGTTGCAACAGAAGAATGTAACTTGGCAAGAATAAAATGTACTCATACAGCAAATGTAGCAAAAGTAGCAAACAAGTAGAATCAACTAATTGTATTAGTGTACATGGCGTTATCGCATGTTCGGAAGCACTGACAGTATAACTATGGCTTGCTTGAGACAATAAACAGATTCGACTTTGCATCACATTGGTGTCAGTGTCGTCCCTGTCTCGCATGATAACCTGGAACCCCGGCACAAACTGTGCAGCAATTCCCTTTTTCATACACTGTGGGAAACCATAGGGTTCAAAGCATCACTGTCCCTGAAGAGGAAGGACTGCACTTTTTGTTTTTAAATGCCTCGGTCTGGTAGATTAAGATAAACTCATCCTTCAAGATAGAACAGTCTTCATGCCATTCCAAATAATCATTGTTAGAAACGTACTGAACTGCTAGGCCAGTTAATAACGACATCACATTTTATTTATATGGCTCCCATCTGCTAAAGCCTTCTAGGCAGCTGACAATGGGTTTGATTTTTGGCCAGAATTTAGCATAGCTTCTGTTTATATGGATGCAAATAACAGCAGTTGGATGGCTATGTGCATAAACAGGTCTGACTACTAATCTTTGTAGCCATGATGCATAGTTTTATTCCTTCATGCAACAACAAAATATCCATCTGAAAAATCCCTCTGACAAAGAATATGAAGTGTGAAAAAGAACTAGGTTTTTCTGAGTTTAAATGGTTTCAAAGAATCCAGCACTGGCAGACCCCACCACCATGAAAGCAGCATCACCACCAAGCCCACTGCTTAGTGAGGATCCCAGATTTCACACTCCCTGGGACAGGGCACAGCCCTACAAAGAAGAAAGAACTAGATGTTCATTTCCTTCTCCCATCACCTCCTCTCTCACCACAATATGTTCCCCACTGTCAGCCAGCCCTAACTCCCCTTCTCACCCAACTCTGCGGGCATCTCTCTGCCAGTGTCCTTTCCCTCTTCCTTGCCTTCTTTCTGAGCTTTGTTTTGGCTGTTTTCACGCTCCTCACAGCCTGTTTTCTGACTCAGGGTACTGACTTCTCCAATGGCCTCTTCCTTCGCCACCCACTGCTGCCACTGCCATGTGCCCTGATGTCCATGCCTGAGCAGCATCTCCATGCCCTTGCTCGGCGCTGCCTCCCACATGCCCTTCACCAACACGTTTCAGCAGTGGATGACTGGTCTCTCTCTTAGGTGTCTGTGTAGGACAGATTTCCTCTTTTTGCCTTTCATGCTGAAAAAAAGATGGAAATATGAATACCCTGTCAAGTTCAGTGCTCATTGCTTGGAGTGCTTCTATCAACTCGATGGCAGTGAATGTGGTGCCTGGCAGCGCTCACCGAGCTGGGCCTTTGGATAATGGGGATATTTATAGTATATGCATTGCTTATGTACCGATAGCTGCCAAAGTAGTAAACAAACAAATGGTCTCCATAAAACAATGAGAAAGTAGGATCATAATCTTTGATCGATGAATGAGGATGACAGGTTTAAAAAGGCTTCCTCGCTCTTTTATGCAGATTGCTTTTCCAACTGCCTGAATCTCAGCCAGCACGAGGAGGCTGAAAGTCTGGAAATGGATTGGGAAGAGCAACTCCACACTCTGCAATCCGCCCACCTTTGGGGAAGGATGTGAATGTGTGTCTAGCACTGACCCTACAGGGCAAGAGATGCAAGAGGACGGTCTCTCCGGGTGCCAAGAGGGACAGCCCAGAGCTGTCACCACAAGATGTGCACCAAGCAAGCTTTACCTGCAGGAGCAGGATACAGACAGGACACAGCAAAAAACTTGCCAGGCTCTTTGAGACAGATCTGCTGCTCTGCAGGGACTTCCCAGATTGGTGGGGACCTCAGTGGGTGTAAGAATGATCTTCTACAGAAGCCGTTCTGAAGAGTGCTTCATTGAGGTTTGCAACCTGAATCTGCTCTGGGAGGACGAGCCTAGGCACGGTTCATCCAACAAGTCCCCCAACGGGATGCATAAGAGAGACATGTTAAAACTAAGATCCATATATTGCTGTGGGTCCAAGTTTTAAATCTGCCTGCAAACTCTAAATTTGCATTCATATTTCCCTCCATACACCCACATCAAAAAGAAGATATGCTCAGTGCAAACTCATTTATGTTTAAAATCAGATATAAACTAACCAATCTGTGAGTCTGAGCATGGCTTCATAGACCTTCCTGGAAGTCCAGAGACATTTAAAATCGGTGATCTTGATCAAGGCATTGAATAACTGATTAAATTCCATTTCGAAGTTTGTTTAGGCGCTACTGCCTCAGTAAATTGCAATATGTATGGTTTGAAAAGCAGCTTAATTGAAAATGTGGGACAGTTGTACCCCACTAATCCAAGACAGTTCATGGTGGTTTTGAACTACTAGATGTGAATGGCCTGATTTCCAGATTGCCATGAGGTAATAACTACAAGTTGTATCAGTGGGTGTTCCCATCTTTGAAAAACAGGCCATTAGAGACATTCACCTTGAAACTATATCAAAAATATTAAAATACAATATTTGTGTGGATCAACTAAAATAGTATTATTATGAAAGATCTGTATTACCTGAATAAGAACCATTATTTGTTGATTGAAATACAGAATAAAATTAATGTTGATGACTCAACTAATAACTTCGCATTTAAACAACAAGTTCCAAGCAAAGGCTCCTCAGGCATTATGGAGATGGGAAGCATAAACATGCCATTACAATTTTAGGTAGGCAGAATGCAATTATCCAAATTGGATTCTGGCCAGAACAATGGGCACTACCCCCGCCTATTCTTCTTTTTAAAAAAGCTCCCTGACAAAAGCGACAACAGCTGTTACACGAGAGGAATCCATCAGTTGCTCACACCACCCACGTACTTGATTTAAACATCCTCAGTTTTTACCACAGACACACAGCGAAGAAACTGGCCAGTCACCTACATATGAAAATTTGCATGCTAATATTCTCCTTCCTCTTGGACTTTATGCAGGAAAAATTCAAATTTTTTACTTGAACTGCTTTAATTTTTCCTGGAAGATGGGAGTCCAGAGCTGCTTTGAGTGGGATGAAACTGCTGGAAGGATATTACCCTGTTGGCCAAGACTTACTGAGAGATGCAGGAGAAAAGATGGGTGTCTCCTCAACCATCCCATACCCCTGCCAGTCTCCCGTATGCACAGCATTTTTAACACATGTGCTGCTACATCTTCCCTATTTCTCCTTGCACTCTAAGTCACCAGGATCTTTCCTGAGGAATGGACTTTGCAGATGCAGATGGTAATTAGCTTTGTGCCCACTGAGATGGGCATGAAGACCAGAGCTCATGGGAATTCTCTCTGTACCAAGATGGGACTGCGAGCAGTGATCCCTTCTGGCATCTATTCCACAATGTTACTATCCCAAAATAAATTTTCTCAAAAGACAAGTGTTCTCCCTACAGTTTCTCCTTAAATTACAAGGCATTACATAGTCTCTCTGGGATTCAAGTATCATCGCAATCACAGAACAGCCTCTAATGGTCATTTAGGATGCACAAAAGCCCTGTTTCAGTGGAGCACTCAAGCCTGGCTCCAGATGATCAAAAACTGCAGGTTAGGAAAGCACTTACCTCCTGGAAAAATGGTAGAATTGAGGTACGTGTCTAAATCCCCTCTGGACAGAGAGGAGGTCATTTACACTTAAAAGTGCTTTACTTCTTTGGGGCTCAAGATTCCCAGAAGAATTGCATTCTGGGAATGCAAAATACTGGTCCAATACTGGACCAGTATTGAACCCGGCTAAAAAAAAAAAAAAAAAAAAAAAAAGGAAACACCAAAAAAAACCCCACCAGCATTATCTCTGTCCCTTTCCTCCTGAAATGCTTCCAGAGCTGTTAGCAGACCAAGGCTATTCTAGAACTAAAAAGGGAAATTTATTCAACAAGCACTATAGCAGGTGGCAGCTGCTAAACAATCTGCCACCAATCAGCAATTTATGAAAGAGAGTAAAGAATCCAATAATAACTCACAGTTGGGGAGGGAGACACCAAGCCTGCAGTTACTGAGGGAAACTCATAACTACACAGAGTCAACTCTTCAGCAAAATTATTTCTTCTAAAATCTGCTTAATTGCTAAAGTTGGCACTCCCCAGCTCCTGCAGTCAGGACACCCACAGCTGACCCACCACGATGTAAGCTTTAGGTTAGAGCTGGGAGGCTTCTTAGGAGGATCAAGTTGGTAAAAATTGAGGCTGGGGGAAAACTCAAATAATTTCATCTCTGTTCTTTTGCCCATTTCCTTCTCCTGGAGAAAGTCTTTCCTTATGCAAGAGCCCTGGATTTTTAGGACATTCTGCCTTTTCCAAGATGTAAGTATGCAGATCAATCAATGGCGCAATTTTCTCCAAAACGTTCATGGTGCCAATCTGGTGAGGTAGGGTTCAGGCTGTACAAAACATGAGTAAGATGGTGAAGGTAGTATGCCAGGGCACCTGAGCCCATCTGCAGGTTCCTGTACCTCTTCATCTCCAGTGAACTGAGTTTGCTGTGGTCACTTAGAACTCAAAATCCTGCAGGTATGAAATTAAACAAAATTCATCTGAGTTCAGCTTCGGAGGACTAAGACAACTCCATCCAGCCTCACAGTAAATCTGTTTTTTTCAGTTATATTACAGCACCATCTACAGGCCTTTTCTGGTGGAAACCTTGCCACAGACAGGTTGTTTCACTCTCTGTGTATAAATATTTTGTGGCTTCAGCAGCATGTCTAGTACAGTGACAGACGGCACAGTCCAGCTCAGTGTAAATGGGTAAAAATGCCATGAGACTGGGCTAGTTGGGTAACAGAAGACAGACAGGTTTGCTTGTTCAGAAGAAGCAGCTAATTAGTGAGTGGCCTTGGATTTCAATTGCTTGACTCTAAAGCACAATGTAGGGTTCATCAAATCATTTTTATTTTAAATATTCAACTAAAATTGCATTTTAGTTATACAGTTCTGTTTAGAACAGTTCTGTTTAGAACAGTTGAACCAGAACTGCAAGAGGAAAAGTAAAAATGCAGAAATCAGATTTCAGCTAAAAATGGAACAATAGATTTTTACTGCCGTAGTATAGGATTAAGATACTACTGTCCATGTAAGACCACGTATGTGAAAGTAGTAAGAAAAGTTGATCCACCAGGATCCATTATTCTTAGCTGTTTGACACAGGTAGAACTCTCTGCAAGACATAACCTGGCTCATCTCTTTCTGGAGACTACTGTTTGCTAAATTACACGATAGAAGAAAAGAAACTTATTTGCTGCTAAGCATTTATAAGATCCTGGGATAAGCACTGGTTCCATGTGAAGAGGGGTGTGATAAAGCAAACCTACACAACAGCAATTATTTGTAGTAAAATAGCATCTCTTCGTGCAAAATTTATCTGCCGTAAGAAAGTGCTTCTGCCTTCATCTGAAGCATCAAACCACAAATACAGTGTAGATCGGTCATTTCTGGCACCAAATGCAGTCACTCAAAATCCAGAAGCAAGATCCAAACAAGAACTAAATGGGAATCAAAAACTCCAAAGACTGGGGGGGAGGGGGGAAAAAAAAAAAAAGCTGGGAAAACTTTACCTTCCTCCTGATGTTTTTTGGCTCTTGGGAGGGGAAATGGTATTTCAAGCTGTTCTCTGCAGCTACGAGAGAAATGGGCTTTTCTTTTTTGATAGGAAACTTGAGATTCAAACAATCTCATGTAGAGCAAACCTGAAGCTTTAGGACAGAATATTAACTATCACAAGGCTTGTGATAATATCACAAGTGCTGGCAGCACTTGGTGAATCAGCACACAAAGTCTACTGGAAATTTCCAGTCTTTGAACCTCTGCCATGAAAATAATTTAGCTCTAATATCTTTGTCATGTAGGGACCACATGCATAAATGCCTTTTAAATGACATTCTCCCTCTCATTCCAAATTGGAGAAAAGGTAAGTGAACAGGGGGATATGCACATGTCACAGTTACCACCTGTGCAAGGATTTTGTTCTCTTAAATGCGGTTGTCTTGAATACTACACACCTTATGGAATTAAAAGTCATAAAGTTGCTGTCTTATTGATGTGTAACAGCACAGAGTGCACACCAACCGCTTCAGATTAATTGCACATATAAAAACAGATTTCTTTTTTAGAAGTCTGCATGCAGGGAAGAATCATTAATTTCACTTGAAGTGATTCCCAAACAGGATATGGAGCCTCTAACAGCCCTTTGGGTTGTGCCAATTGTTTTGTGCAGGTGTTTAATCCAAGTGCTCAACTGCACGTAGGGAACAGTCATTCTGCAAGCACCGGCTGGAGTGGGAGCTGCATGGTGGTGTCAGATAACTGCAAGGGGTTGATTCCTCAAAATCAGCAGAAACCTTGGGAAGCTGCTAATTCTTGTAAACAAGAGCCTGGGTTTTATGGAGCAAAATGGAGCAGAAAACATGAGAACCAAATCCCTTCTGCGAAAGCCTCTTTTATTATACCAGTGAAGCACTAAAACCTGCCATAAACAAGCTGATTGCTCATTTCAGCCTCTCTCTCTGCAGTCAGGAAAAGCAGCAGCAACTACAGACTGAGTTGAATGGCTGGAATAGGAAACATCTCTTGAAGGTCAATGCTCCTTGTATTCTTAGGTTTCGTTAGAACTTCCTCATTCACACAGACTTGAAAACAATATATACATATATAGGGTAAAAGCTGAGCTGCAATTGTATGTACAACACACCCCAATGGTAGCATTGCAGTTTGATACCAGGCTGCAGAAAGATTGGATGGCTCTGAGGTGAGGGAAGGGGAGAGGTCTCAAGGCACCACAAAGAATTTTTGAACCTACCACATCTGATTGTGAGGAGTCTGATGAAAAGAGAGGCTCCCTTAAAAGCCAGGATGGCATCTAGTGAAACAGACTGCATGCCCACCTCTGACTTGCAGGAAAGCAGCCCTGCTGCAGGAACCAGGTTGGGTCATTGGCAGTGTCTTGGGAGGATGGAGAGAAAGAAGGGGAGGAGAAAGAGAAAGACGAGAAGGACGCAGGAAGGCTGCACCCCACAGCCTTGCACAATCAAAATGTTTCCAAAGGGACAGTGACTGCAAAGCTCTGTGCAAGGCTGTCTGTGGAGACTGAGTCATAGTCTCAAACCTCTTCGGAGTTTTTGTCCCAGTCTCTTTCTCAGAGGCCACCTGCCACAGCTCTTCCTTCTCTAAGTGACTCAAGCAGGTTCTCAAAGTGATTCCCATACAAGAGATCTGAAATTAATTCCAGGCAGTGTCAGTTTAGTAGCTTCTAGAGAGGTGAAATCAGGACCTCAAGGGGGGAAAAAAAAAAAAGTAGAAAACTGTGAAATGGGTATAAAGGTTACAGATGATGCTGTGATCAAAACCCAGAAAGCCCAGGAGTTCATCCCTTAAAAGTGGAACATAGTCCCATGATAATCTGCACTCCAGCCTGCCTTGATCCAGAGTTAGCAGTAACTTTCACTCAACCCTATCCAAAAATCTGTGTTGCTTTAAGTATTGTCAGGCCAAATACCCAAACTTACTGAAGCAGCTGAAGCGCAGAAGCTGAGCCACGGCAGCTGCGAGACACACAATGCCCAGCGTGCCTGGGACCCGCGGCCACCGAGAGCGCAATCAGTGCTTCCCAGCCTGCCTTCGAAAGAGCCCGGCAGCCGGCACCTGCCGCGCGGGGGCCAGCAGCGCGCCCTGCCCCGCACCAGCAGGGGACTCTTTCCAGCACACGAACTGGAAAACAACTTCCACCAAATGGGGCGGATGGTTGGTGCTACGGGCAGGCTGGAAAGGAGCACGCGAGCTCCGGCTGGGTTTCACCAGTGAAATGTAGCTGGCATAAAGCAAGTGCATTCATTAATGAATTATTCCAAGGTAATTAACAGTCTGAGAGAGACATTTGCAACAGTTTAATGCTTACTGTCAAGGGAAGCTAGTACCAAGCTTAGCACTGCCTCACCACTCACAAAAGGAAACAAAGCAAAAATAGAAGGGAGTGAAACATCAATGAAAAAAATATGGCATCTGTAAGCTGTTAATTACAAAGATGCACATGTCAGAGTTACAAGGATGCTAACAGAGTTTTAATAGTAGACAAGCGATCCGGTTTCGGTAGCTTTGTAAAAGAGGCAGCACCCAGTGGGCCCAACACTGGGCTGCTGCAAACAGCATTTCACTAAAGCCCGATCTGACTTTGGCACTCAGCGCTGTCTGCATCTCCCGGCTCCCTGGTAAAACTGCCTCAAGGTGCACGGGGAGCCATGGGGTTCTGCAGCTTCTCACACACTAGGTGGTGGTATGCCTGGTTTTTGAAACACATTTGCATCTTTCAAGATGTAAAAAGTGTTTGTTTTTCAGCCTGAATACTGGCTCAAAGTGTAACACTCAGCCCACTACGGTGCTGGGCAGTTCAAGCCCCACACATAGGCAGAGTGGCAGCTGGCATACACTGCCTCTGCAGGGAAGACACCCACAGGATATTAGTAGCTTACCCACATATAACAGGGATAAATAAATGGCAAATAATCTGATATCAATCTTACAATGTGCTTTTTTCTGTTACTATGCTCAAGGCAACATAACTCGAATGCTTCTGTGCAGTCATTATGCACAGAGCCAACATGCGCTTCCACTTATTAAAGTATATTTAGCACCCTTACTCTGAAGCTCTTGGATCAATGGAGTCCACAGTCTTAATCTCACATTGCTCTTGCTAACAATGTGGTTACTGTAGTGTTGGTGCCGATTCTCAAAGGAAAGAGGATATTAGAGCAGAAACTTCTGGTAATGAAATCTTGTGTAATGAAAGAGTGTTTACAGAGAAATGTTCACAGGTTGCCAGCAAATCAGAGCCTTACAAGGTGATTTCTGAAAGCCTCTATAATTATACAAGTGCCACAAAGTGCAGTTGGGTGGCAGGCAGGTTATTTAACATTTATTGTTACCACATAACACACTATAACTTTGCAAGCAAAAAAGGTGTGAGGGATAGCAGTATTTCACAAAATACACACAACACAATTAAGAATCACAGGCTTGGAACATTTATAAGTGCTTTCAGTATATGTTACTCCTTATTAGAAACAAACTGTATGCAGCTCAAGAGAAAGTCTTGTACCTGTAGATAGCAAGAAACCACAAGGGAGAAATCTTTCCAGTGGATGGTAAAAGAGTATAGCAGCCATATAATGAAGAAGGAGCATGTGAAAAAAATTAAGCATAGCAGGGAGAAAGCCTGTGTCCTATGGAAGTGCTGTCCTGTGGGACAAGGTGTTTCAGCCTACCTCATAACTGGTGACAGGTGAATAAAAGCAATCTTCTTGTCACCAGTGGTATGAAAAGACTGGAATCCTCACAGTGCTCTGAGTGCGAAGAGAGGCTGTGCATCTGCAAATCCTGTGTATGTGATGATACTTCAACACAGAAAAGTTATCCATGTTGTGAAGGGTTGCAGGATTAGGCCCTCAACGTAAGAGTTGAAGCAAAGGGGAGCAGAGTGATTTGCATACCCAGGTCCTTCCCCTTGTGTCAAGAAACACAGTTAAGACGTTTGCTTTTTTCTTGTCCTCTGAGTCAAAGCTAAGTGTTACTAAAACCAGCTTCACTTCTTGCAGATCTAATGCCCATCCTGACATTCAGCAGGAATTCAGCAACCCTCATTCTGCTACAAAAATAGTAAAACTTTATATTTCATAAAACTTTATATTTCAAACATCCTTTCGTAATTTTCTCAGCAATATCAGCAGCTTTCAGGCAGATGTACCCATATCAAGCATCAAGCAGTTGGTCGTCTACCTTTTACAATATCCCACATTAGTTACTCTCTCCCCAGTAAGAAGGTCCATAAAAAGGCACTGGTGTTTGGCTCCTTGTTATCAGCTGAATTTAGGAGGTGGTGTAGGGGTTAATAGATCAGGTACTAAGAAAGCCAGGAAGCCAGATGTCTGCTCTGCATGAACAAGCATGCTAGAAATATGTCTGTCTGCTTGGCCAGCTCTGCCAAGATCATCTTCCATAGAGATCACTCTTTCAGGATAGCACAGGTGCAGCCTGTGAATCCAGTACATTCATCAGCAGAGCCTGAAAACTCCATTACAAATTGGAGCTCATTTGATCTAGACACTGTATTGATGCATTAGAGACAGGCCCTAACATGGGATATTCAGTGTCTGAACAAATAAGGCAGATAAAGAGCAGGAGGGAAGGAGACAGCACAACTCCCCCATGATCATAAAATAATGGAAGAACCAGGAAAAGAAATGCTGTAGCCTACCCCATCTGCTGTGCTGTTCAAGGACCTTTTATTTTCTGTTCATTACTTGTTAATTATTTCTGAATGCTGGAGAAGGCAAAAAGCTAAAGACAAACAAGCCCCCATAGAGTTAGAAAACATCCCTGCTGTAAGGCAGACTCAAACTGGTTGAGTTTGCAGCCAAAAGCATTCCAAGGAGAGGGAGCAGAGCTTGCTGCTACAGAAATAGGACCAGTTGGTTTCTGAAGTCCATGGACATATAAACAGAGTTAAAGCTTGAGACAGAAACTTGGAGAAAATTGCACAGTGGAAGCTGCACATTCATGAGCAAGCTGTGCCTTTCAGAGGATGGGAATGTGCACTAGCAGGCTGCCGTGTGCAAGCACGTGATGACTGGGACACACATGTTCCACAGTAAACCCGGCTCCTTCGGCACAGGGCTGCCCCAGTCCCACACTCCACTGCAGCTTCACAAGTTTTAAACATCAGGTGGCCGGGTCACTCCAACCCTGTGTCCCTGTAAGATAACCAGCCGACGTAAAACCATCTTGGTGCCACTGAAATCCCATTTTTCTGTACTGAGGAGCAAGTGTCCGGTGGACTGGGTGTGCACTTTGGTGGACAACATTCCAAATTATTTGAAAGCTGAAGTGTGGGCATGTAAATATTATCAAAGGTACTCTGGCTCAACATAAATGCTGTAGATACTTAGGCAATTTGTACAATAAACTCACCTCAGACACCAAGCTCCAGAAAGTATCTTCCATTTTGAGGTTTTATGTCTCATCAAGTCAAAAGTCAATAAAAATTAAAATATGACAGCTGTATAGAATTTTATAGCAACAACATAAAAATTGTGATTTACAGAAAGGTTTTTTTCTTTGTTGTAGATGAAATATGAGGGGCAATCCCTTGCCTATAAAGACATATCCTTCAGTAAAGCCATCATAAAGAATTTAGAACCCTGATAATGATAAAGGGCAGGGTTTAATTTTTCAGTACTTGCAGTACCTATGCCAATGCAAATATTCTCTATGCCTTTGCTCAACATTTAATCTTTCCTTTTTTTCCTCTCAAAAAAAAATTCTCAGGTAAATTTCCAACATATATCCAGAGACATTTTAAGATAAAGTTGTTTTTTGGAAAAGCTTCTGTATGAACTAATTACCAAGAGAACTGAGCACCAGTTTTCTTTGTCAGAGTTAACAGTAATGTTGGGTCAAGCAGCAGAGCCCAACTTTACATCTGTTTGCAGCATTTATTACAATAGTGCTTAAATAAGCAATCTGGAGCTGCCTGCTTTTACTTCTTGCCTGAGCTCTGCCCTTTCAGTGGTGAATTCCACTACAACTGATGGGGACTGATAGGCACTCCTCATCCGCGCGCCCCTTGACCTGCTGGGCACAGCAGCAGAGGATGTGTGCAGGCAGATGTGAACGCCACTGACAGCAGTGGGTCCTCAGGACATGAGGGATCTGATGGGGCTGGGGCAGGCAGCTGCTGGATCCCCAACCACCACCTCTGCTCCTGGGGATGGGTAGTGAGGAACTTCTGCACTCAGAAGCAGTATTAATCTCACTGCACTTGACATTCAACAGATGACCTACCTGTCTAAAAGAGTGTCCTAATCTTTTTTGAGCCCATTTAAAATCTTGTTCTCTAAAAACATAAGTTCACAATTCAATTACGAGTTGTACAAAGCAAGAAGTTTCTTTTATTTCCTGCCTGAAAGGTTCACAGGTTACTCAAATGAAGCTACAGCACTGCTGAGCACTTTCATGTCCCACTGGCTTCAAACAGCTCCATGAGCTCTTAGCAACTACCAAAAACCAAGTCCAACATAAACACATAACCTAAATTACATGAACATTTCCTTTCTTATTCATCTTTCTCTACTCTACAGAAATGTTGACTTTCCTAATGATGTCTTAGACCTATTGGGAAAATGTATAACCCATTACATAGCCATAAATATAACTACTAAATTACACTAGTTTTCTGATTGTCTAATAGGAATATGAGTGCCCCAGCTTGCAAAATCAATTTGCATATTCAACTTAGATGTTTATCCATCAAAACATTTTAATTTCCAGTTCAAATCATTATCATGAGTTCTGCTCTGATCTTGCCACAGACGTAACTCAAGTAACAGAAATCGGAGAAAAAGCTAAAAAGAAAATCCGTGAGAGTTCTGTGATGAGAAGGTCAAAATACTGTTCAAATTTGAAAGAGAGACAGTGGTGTTTATGCCAATACAGAGTCTGCATTACTCATCGCTTTTCCCCAGCTGGGTAGCTTTGCTAAGCATCATATTCTGCTGGGTTTCAGCTATACTTGTGTGGATGTTGCTCCACAGATAGAAGACAAAGAACCATAAGAGAGGGAGTCGTATACATAAACATGCTCCTACATCACTGATTTGGTTGCAGAGCTATAATAGTTGCTATGTCCCCACTAATCCGCTCTTTCCTGGTCAGCTTTCATATGTTATGGCTGAGACTTCTTTTTAGTGACTTGGTAAGGCAGATAATACTTCACACAGGTCTCTTGTTCACGCAGATGCAGGCAAAGTACAGGCGTGCTTTAGAAATGCCACCACAGCTTCACAGAGCACAGATGACAGACACACAAATTCATGGCCACTCCAAGGCACAGGCAATCAAAGCGGTGATGGAGAGCTTCCACTGGTAAAACATGGCCCAGATAAAATTCAGAAAGGTTTAACATACTCACTGCAGATGACGAGGATCCTGAATAATTGCTCCAGGGAGTGTGTGCAGTATACAGCCATTTCAGTGTAGTAAATCAGGTGATTTGGCTTGAATTCTTGTCTCCCTATCACCACTCCTGCATTGACCATGCTCTCAGACCCCAGGTAAAACGTCTACCAAGAAGCCAGGGAGGGATTGGTGGTCCTGGCCAACAGTGGGGTGGCAAGTTTCCCTCTCCACAGCAATGCCTTGGTGTGAAAGAGAATGTGAAGAGTGGTAAGCAGGTTGTTTGCAGGCAACACACATTTAATCTGTCTACCTCTAAGCATGCACTGTCCAGAACTGGAATTAATTTACAGATCAATCTCTCACATCCAGACTCCCTCTAGTTCCCTCTGCAATGCTTTCTGACAGGTCTTTGTTATGAACATGATCTGTGGATGGAGATACAAAGAAAGAAATAAAATGGGTAGGAATAAGATTTGAAGTCCATCAGCAATTTGATTCAGCTTGTAACCGTGAACATTATTGGCTGTAGAAATATACCTTGTTTTAAACTGCTTCTGGTATGGAAAATTGGAAAACCACAATAATTAGAATCAATCTGATGAATTTAGTACTAGGACACAGCATTTTGGAGGGGGATTCATATAAGTTCTTTTGGTTTCCATGGATCAGCTGTAGTGTAGGGCAATTCTAATGTCAGGTAAAAGACCTTGATGTGTCTTTAGTATAATGTTATCCAATCACACTTTTTATAATTTATTTGTAAATTTTGAGCAGAAAACAGGAGTCTTGATTTTGTTTCAGCAGACATCTGATAAATGTCTCATAAATCTATAGCTTCCCTCCATTTTGTCCTACCCATTACTTTTTGCCTGGCAGTTCTGTTTGAGCGTTCTTTTCTTGGCTGGTTTTGAGGGGTTTCTTGAGAAAGTGAGACAATGATTTTTTTTTTTTTTAAGGTAGAGTTGCATCTTCTGCATATTCAGTATACCCGTAAAAGAAGGCTAATCTAAATCCTCCTTACTTGTCATTTTCCTAGGTTACAGTCATGTTTCTTGCAAAATGAGATGTTTTCAGTTCACGGGATCCAGATACGATTTACAGACTTTCCAAAGGTGCTCAGAGTTGATCGGGCAGCATTTCCTTTAAAAATGACCTTCCACTTGCCAGCAGTGTGGAAAGGACAAACTAGCACAAAGCACTTTTGAACCTACCTTTAGCACACTAAACAGAAATTTACTTTTTAACGATCATCCTTCTCCTTTCTCTGATAACTTCGTTACTCACTCTTAGTCTACTACTTATCTGTGGTCATCACATGGGTCTCATACCTTCAAAAATGGGTCTCTTTTCTCAACTCTAGACACTGTTATTTGACCTAATGCTAAATTTGTTTTCTTTTCCTTTTTTTCACATTTTTTGCCTCTCAATGAGCTTCACAAAATAACTTTTCTAGCCTTGCCATATAAGGCTTATTCCCTCTGAAGGCACACTGGTAACTTTTATCAAAGCACACTTCCCCATGTATTTTGTGATCTCAGCTCTCAAAATCTCCAGCACCTTGCCTGCAACTGAAGTTCAATTTACTAGCCCATTATTTCCTATTACCATACTGCTTCTTTCATAGACTAAGATAATGTTAGTTTCCTCTGTGTCCATTTACATCCCTCTGTCTCCCTACAGAACTATTAAGTATTCATTAATAATTCATTCAGTATTCTCCTACAGTGACAAAACTCAGCTCCTATCCCTCCTGCTTGCCAAAGACCAGCCAGCAAGCAACTCATCTGAGACCACAGATGCTAAAATTTATAGATGTCGCCACTTTTTTGTCATTTCCCAAAATAACACAAGTTTTCTCAGGATCGCATTTGAATTAAACAATAGCTCTTTAGAAACATACACTCTAGGTTTTAAGAATTACCACTGCTGAGAAACCCACTGCAACCTATATGAATTTGGTTTGAATTTGGCTAACTTCAATTTTGTTTTGTAAACTACAAACAAGTGAACCCTAAACTTTCTTTCAATGCAGCTAACCAGATGCTTGCATCTGTGGTTCACTGATGAACCTATTTATGTTGTTACAACCTTTTTGGGTGGTAGACCTCAGCAGGGGACAGGCAATCCATCACGTGGGGTCTGGTAGAGGGACAGTGCCACCAGCCTGGTCCTACCCTGCCTTCTGCAGCATGAGCACTGGTCTGTGCCACAGGGTTGCTTTAGGACCTTACGTTACACAGACTATTCATCACTGTTCCTGAGGCTTTGCCGGCAATCTGAGCCAACAGAAAGTGAATAAAAAATCCATCAACTCAACATCCAAATCATCTTTCTCAGTCTTTCTTTTAACATTCTGCTCCAGGTTTCCACAATTCAGTAAAATCTTCATTCTTAGCAGCAAGAAGCTACCTTTTCCATGAAAGGAAGTTTCAGCAGCTGTGAATGCTAATACAGTGGTGCTCTTGGTAATTTCTAGTGACTCCCTCCAACTCCCCCTTGTTCCAGTCAGTGTAAGCTTTTACCTTTTACACAAATGGGTGTAGGATCAGAGTCCCCCTTACATAGCACTAGTCCAGCATCACCAAACCCCCACTTGTGTGAAAGTTCTGTTTAAAGCAGTGGCATACAGTTCCAATGCTCAGGAATAGATAAATATATCTTGGCATTTCTCCCCAACATTTATAAAAACCTTCCAGGTCGGTATAACTACATTTAAAATATCTTATATGGCAAGGCTTATTGGACTCCTATGGTCCTATTTTTGCCAGACCTGAAGTTCTGCATGAAAATGTTCAGGATCACATATAACAATTCACACACATAATTGTGTAAGCTACACCTTGTAGATAAAAGTGGTTTTTTCAGAAGGGAGGGGACTGGGGATGAGAGGTGTAGGTACTCTTCAAACAGCAGTGAGGATGGTATAAACACTGAGTGAGATGAAACCTTTTCTACAACATTTATTTTCAAAAGGCAGACTCAAGTGTTTCTGCTCCCCATGGCAGAGGAAGAGTGCAGGAACCCCTTTGGCCAGCCACATGTTTAAAGGTAATGCCACTAAAAGGGGGAAAACCCCTGAGATAATTTGCAAAGTTCTGGCTTTCCAATACCCTTTCCAAGAGTGTAAGGGAAGTGCAAAGCAGACCTCAGCACTCAACCTGCCCCTTCCCACTCTGTAAGGCGTAAGGAAATGAATCACACTTGCAGGAAAGCAACGCAGCTGATGTGGCCCTTAATAAAACACTTTTTCTGGGTGCCTTGCTCCCTCAGCTCAGCTCTCAGCCTCTCCCAACAGGATCAGCAGCCATCTGTAATGCTGTAGCTGCTGGTGATGCCACCCATGTGGCAGAGGCTGCACACTGGGACGAGGAATCCACAGCCACTCCCATTTCACAATTCTTGGCCACAAACTCTTTTCCTGGGTCAGGCCCTTGAATAAATTGGCTGTTGCTGCCTTGATGAGCAAACACAAAGTATTCCAGAGCCTGAAGCACCACCCTGAGAAATTTCTCCCTTTTCTTGTAATCAGATTTTTCCACAGGCAGACAAGCCTGGGAAGGTCTTCTGGCAAATCCCTCGCCAGAGCATTTCTTTGGAGCCAACCTTATGACAAAAGAGCAAGTAGCTTGTTAGCTGTGAGGAAAACTCAGGTGGCCTTGCAAATGCCCCTTGCCAGGAGATGTGAAGGCAGAGGCTCCAGGGCTGCCAGCAGCTCCATGTGCCTTTGCATGGGCCAGCAGTGCCTGGGGGGCTGGCCCAGGCTTCGGAGGAGGCTGGTGTGGGCTTCCTCGACTGGCAGGATCTGGCTAAAGAACAGTGGTTTGACACAGCTTAAGCCATGAATCATTTCTAAACACAAGAACTGGCCTGCCAGTCCCAAGTCTGTCCTGAAACCCTGTGGGTTTCCCAAACAAAGGGAAAAAAAGGTGAAATACAGCAAATCTCTCATGGGCTAAGCCACAGGCTATGTCCAACCCCTCCCCACTTGTACTGACCCTGGCGAGTCTAGGTGATACTCTTTGTATCCAAAAGAGCATAAAGCAATATCAAATTAACCATTAGTTTCAATTTATGACAAATCCTTTACTGAACTTAAATATTTTATGCAAAGAGAGATGTTTGCATGTGGGCTTTTGGTGCATGCACCTTGTGGGTATTTCATTAGAGGCTGTTTTTGCTAAGTTGCACGCCTAGTAGGAAGTCTGGCTCTTACCCATCTTTCTGCTAAAACACAACCAAAGTAACGGGCCTCGTGCAATCAGCCGCAATGGGTCTGATCCTTAAAAACAACATTTGAGGAAGCAGGTGTCTTCCGGCGAGCCCCACGCTCCACAGATGGGCCGGGCAATTAAGTGCCGCGGGAAGAGCTGCCTGGCGCTGCAGAAGCCATACCAACAGCTTGGTAATGGCGCTGTTCTCGTGAGAAAAGCAGGGTCATTATTAAATGGATGGAAACTGTTGTTTGTAAAAGGCGTTTATACAAGCGTAAACCCTTCTTTACTGCCACATTAAATTTATCACAATGCAAAGAACTGTCACTAAGAGGGTGCTCCGTCTTCCCCATCCACCACAAGCCCATTTAAAGCAGATAACTTCATCACTGGTGTGTTAATCCAAAACTGTATGTTCAAAAATTGATCAAAATGCTTATCCCCCTCAAATCCTTCGCATTCCTGGTAGAATACCTTTCATTCCTGTTCAAGGTAAAGTTAGTTACTGATTGCATGACATACTGGGAGCAATGCCCATAAGGGTACTTAACACCTTTCCATATAGAAGAGAGGGACAAAAAGAGAGAGAGAAATTCTTCCTGAATAAATTTGTACATAGCTATTACTCGCAGTAGACCTATGACTTTTGGTTTGAAGAAAAATGCCTTTACTTTCTTTCACAAAATTTCACTTGTGCTTTGCTTGGCTAACAGCTGAGAAGAGAAACCCCTCTTCTCTGGCTTCCATTTTCTGAGGAATAGCAGCTCCACAAGCAAATGCATAAGCAACAAGCAAGCACCGCAATTTTTTGCTGGAAATCCAAGAAATTGCTGCAGCACTTGGAAAAGCAGAATGGAGACAAAGAAGCTGACTTACCCAGCTACAAGGTCTGTGCAGCTTAAACCCCACCAACATCCAGAGACAGCAGAAGCACTCCCAAGAAATATGAAAAAAACAGAAAAAAAGGCTGCCATAATCCTTCCTCACTCTGCTGAACATCACCAAGACCCAACAGGTAACTTTTACAGTCCTATCCATCACTGGGAGAACAGGATCTCCTGCTATCATTAGTTTTCAGTTCAACTGGTAGTAGTCTCTGCTGAAATGCTTAAGGAGATGGATGAAAATCCTACAGGTGACAGGGAAAAGGCAATTCATAGCATCATAAAATACTCAGTTTAACTGTTTTTCTTTCAAGAAGTCCTGGTTTAAAACCAATGCTTTGCTTTTTAAAGTGACGTTCTGGTTTTAAAACAATGTTTTCAGATTCAAGCACTATGAAATATCATTTCTTCCAGAAATGCATCCCCATATGGCACATGTAAGGGACACAGTCATGGACTAGCATTTCTCCACAGAAACCTGTCTCAGTCAATGTACAGATTGAAAAATTAAAATCAGAGCAGCAACTAAAGCCTTCTTCAACAAAGGCCAGCTGGGTTTTGAATGTAAAATTAGTAATGATGCATAATTAAGAAAAAAAATCAAAACACCCAGCAGTTTTCTACAAAGGAAGTCAATTTCAGTTAGTTATTCTTAAAAATATTTTCTCCAAAAAGAAATGAACAGGTGGATACAGACTGACCTTGAAGTGTTACACCATTATCTTTTGTGATATCCAGCAGAAAAAAAAACCCTCAAATTATTTTATAGGCACCTGGCTCATTATGTCTTACAAATTAAATCCTCATTTATCTATATGCACCTAACAGTACCTATTCATCGCCTTCACTTAAAAACACATTGCCCTTCTTCCTAGCCTTGTTAATTTCCACATGCTAATTAAATTTAAACTCATAAATGCATCTGTTTAGCATGCATGACTAGATCATCCCTCAATATCCATTATCCATTGTACATTCCAACATGTTTACCTACTGCTTTTGTTTTGGTTTGTTTTGTTTGGATCCATTTCCATCAGTTTAAAGGAGGGAGCTTATGAATTTAAGTTTCCTATTTTGATGCTGTGTGGCTGGATTCTCAGGCTTAGCGCTTTTGTAAACACCTTTGTCTCAACCTACTGTGAAGCAGAGGTATTTTCAGATTATACTATCAGAATATGGAAGAGCAGAATGGAAAAAAAGCCCTCTGCAAAGCAGCATATGGAGTATTTCAGCAAAGGCAGAAATTCTTTTTTTCCCCAGTCCTGCCCTGCCCATCGCAAAGTCTGGCTAAATATGTTTTCTGGACTCCCTGCTCCACTCAGTGCAAGCAGCAGAGCCCAAACTCATCAGGAAGGGACTGGGACTGTCATGATGGAAAACAGCACCTGAACTCCAGCCTGATTCCTCCGGCAGCTTTGCGGGATCCGGTCAGAAGGATGACCTGCCGGCCCAGCTGAGCACCTCTCTGGTGACCTGACAGGAAGGTAGGTGACCTTCAACTTCTGTACCTGACCAAGCACAGAGCCTTGGAGACAAGGCTCAAACGGAGAAAACCTGAAAGGTCTCCAGAGCCCTGTCCCTGCTCTTGTCCCACACGCTGCCACTGCATCTGCCCAGACTTGCAGCACTGGGCAGCAGCACCCTGGCCTTCGCTGGCTGTCCCTGCAACTGGTTCCCAGACTTCCCCAGCCACCATCTGGCCCTTAGGGGAGGGACAACAAAAGACAGCTATTTCTTCTTCTTTGTTTCTGAGCACGTACCAACTCCCTGGTCTCAGAGCCTGGTCCATTCCACACTCTCCATTTTTGTGTGTTTTGCACTTTTTTGGCATCAGCTAATGCCATCGACTTTGGTCTGCAACTTAGTGACTGGGATTTGTAGTCATGGAGGATACTTGTTCTACAAAAAATCCTAAGATTTCAGCAAAAGTTTCTATTTCAAAATAGGATTAAAAATCTGCTTTTTAGCAGTGGAGAGCATTTTGGGAAAAAATCTGCAAGTTTTGTTCCTCTTCTCTCTCCCTTACTAATATTTCCTTACTGAAATCTGATATTTTTATACTGAATTACATCAGCCAGGGCGGAGTTCAACCCAGTTTGACCTTTCACAGTGCAGACTGCATATCAACATAGTGTTCCCTGCCCTGCACTGAAATTAAGCCTCAGATCTGTCTTAGACTCCTAAGCATCTCATTCCAGGCTGCTCCTTCTCCCCTACCATGCTCTGTCCCCGGCATGACCACAAAACCCACGACTTCCAGCATGGCTCTTTCAGTCAGAAAGTTCTGTGTAGTGTGGAAGATGCACCTGCCCAGGAAGTCTAGGGTCAGAGCAGCAGTGGGGCACAATGTCCACAAACTTCCACTAGCAGTGGTCATTGCAGCACTTTTAAGGACACAGATGGATGTTGATTCAATCGAAAAGCTACCCCATTTGAGTGGCATCAAGTACATGTTGTATTACACCACTTCAGTGCAAAACAGAACCTACCCTCCATTTTCTCCATGAAAAACATGCCTGTGCAAAGCCTATTTTTTTTCTGTTACGAAAATGTAAGTGAAACAGTCCCAGTGCAGAACTGGTACATGTGAAACTGTGATGCTTACTTAGGCAGAACTCAAAAACTTAGGTTTAGCATGTCCCTAATGCATGTCTCCAAAACTACCAAAATATATCACTGCTCACCAACTTAACGAAAAAGATTCTGAGAAAGAATTCAGAAATATTCCAAGAAGGATGGCTTGACTGATGCATTTAGCTTTGAAGATTACAGAAATGACCTAGTAGAAAGAAAAGAGCTTATACAGTTCTTCTCAGATGGGCTGGTTTTTCTGCCAGTAAAGTGAGGAGACTCCCACGGTAAGAAATACCTGAGACTCTGTTTGCTGCAAAAGCAGAAGCAGACAGTGAAGGCTACTGGTTCACTTACATGCCACCAAGTCAGTGATTTGCTTCGGCACAGGATCTGCAGTGATATTTCATTCACTCTAACACAGACCATCATTATCTGCATGTGGGTGCTGAGAGGACAAGGCGCAAGCGTGGAAATCAAGGTCAAGGAAGCACGAAGAACTCCCCAGTTTATCCCACGGAACAGTTATTCCATTCTGCAATAACGCAGGTTAACAAATAATGTAATAAAGATTGGCGTGCTGCCAGGATGACTGAATTGATTCCTACACTGCACAGCACAAATCTTTTGATCTCCCCATAAAGAATGGGAAATTATAGCCATAGTGTGTACCTTGCAGGAAAAGCAAATAAAAATGAAATGAACATTTCTAGCAGTTTTGACCTTGCTTTGGGGAATACTGCTTTAAATTTGATTGCCCTGCCCACTTATTATTTCACAAGAAGACACAAGCAAGTCACAAAGACAGTTTTTAGTATTCCCTTTGATGAGGTAAAAAACTGGATTGTCTTCTCCCACCCACTTTTTTTTCCCCTTCATTCTTATACTCAACAGAAAAGATTTTATCCAGGCTTTGATTTGATTTTCAAGATTTCTGGTGGGAAATTCTTAGAGCAGATATTTTGCTTCCATTGGGGTTTATGGTGCTATTCTGTCTAATTATTTCTGGCATTTTGCCCATCAAATTGTGAGTTTCTTCAAAGGAACGAAATGACAGGAGGCCTCCTTTAGAGCAATCATGGATCGGGTTTGAATTTTGTTGTCTTGGAAACAAGCTAGTTCTTGTCATTGAATATATTCATAAAATAATGGTTGAAACATCACTGATAATAATGGGCTCTTTCCTTGTCAAAATTCATGTTCTAGGGACTTTGCTGCAAGAGGCTCTGTCAAAGAGTTTTTGCAGATGTTGAAGCTAATTTCAACACTTCCGTTTAAAATCTTCAGCTCAGGATTCCCATTTCTCCTCACCTGCGGCCAGCTCTGCTCATGGGAGGGGTCAGCGGGGGTTGGGAAATCCCCAGCATCCACAGCCCAAGGAGCACCAGCTGCATCCCTACAGCCCAGACACCAAGGCACACACCCTCCTGGCCCTATCTGTCAGCAACAGATCCAAATCATGGGATGAGCACCCAGCACAGATAACTTAGTCTGCATTGTGCCAGTTAGGTAGAAAAATGTATTTTACCCCTTGCTTGCTGATATAAGTCTCAAGGTTAAGGGTATTTACACTCTCTGCCAGGGGTCTTACCAGCTTTTTAGCAGGTTTGTCACTTTTCAAACAGATGGATATTGACGGATGAGTAAAACCCAGAGACAGAGGTGCTGTTCTTCAGGAAGACTATTCAAATCAGGAACCCACTGTCTCTCTTTGAGCTTCTGTATCAATTAATCTGCCTTTGGTTTCAGTTTTCATATTTCCCTTGGTTTTAAAACCAAGGGAAGAAGAGCCTCTGCATCAAGATGCTGATGGTTTCTGAACAGTGCGAATTAAGCTGAAAACTGTGCAGGACTTGACAAACTCCTGTGTCTCCCTGAGACTTCTTTTGTGTGTGTCTGTGTGGATGTGGATGTGCATGCGTGTGTGTGCATAAGTGTGGCATACAAATATGGAGGAAGAGGAGGTGAAGCTTTAAAAGCCACCAGTGGGGACAGATCATAAAAAACTTCCATTCTGCCAACTTGTCCGTGAAGCATTTGGCTGGATATAGTAAACCTGCGGGACGCTTAAGAAAATTAAAACTCTAAATTATTACGAGTGAGACTAGCCATAATAGATCTGCTGTGAGAATCTTACTAGCAGTTTTATGATTTTTTTCTGTCCTTCTCAAATCACTACATAATGACACTCAATACTCAAATGTCTAACAAGGCCATTTAATGTAGCCTGCAGAAGAGGATTCTCCTGTGAAATTTTACTACAGCCTCTTTAGCACAAAGCTTTCTCAGATTATTAGTAATTTGCATTAGGTCTATTTAATTTTGAGGAGTGCCAGTTCAGTGACCACATGCATATTAGAGCTTAGCAAGTGCATGTGTCTAAAAAGTTACCAAAAGGTCAAAGGAATTCTACAAGGCATTTGGGATTTTCAAATTTTCTCTTCATTGCAGCAAGGGAAACCAGCCTGAACTTTTCATGAGGCCAGAGCCTCTCATCTGAGACATGGTGAGTTGCAATGCTGTGCAATGCTCCTGCCCCTGCAGCAGAATCCTTTTCCACTATATGCAACAGTCTTTTAGCAAAAGTTTCCCATTTCACTGTGGAAGAATAGCCCGATGATGGGGAAAATTCCTTCCAAGAACTCTGAAGGAAAAGCACAGCTTTCCTTGCAAAAACTGGTAAGAGCCCCCTCTTTTCCAAGTGAGAAACACATGGACTGCTGGTGTGACATAGGAGTCACTAGAGAAACTCACTAGAGAAACACTTGAAGACAGGGCTAACAGAACAATCAAATAACAAAGGATAGCAGCAAATAAAAGCAATATAAGGAAAGGTCAGTTTTATTTCACAAAGACATTCCTACTTTCTCCTTTCAAAACATCCGGCTTCACTCTTTAAGTTGCTCCCAAAGCCTACGAGAAGTGTAACACCCAAAGGAACAGGCAGGCTAAACCTTTTTTGAGAACCCAGTTGCTTGGTAGCTGTAGAAAGGCCACACCCTGCACCCAGCTGTAAGGTCATGCCTCAGTAGATGTAACTATTGGTCTCAGAGCCATGTAGTCTCCTCACATAAATGCCAGATTATAACTGCTTCTTCACCTTGGTGAGATGGAAAAAAAGCCCTGAGAGTGTCTGCTGTCCTATGCACCAAGGACACAGAAGCTGTACATAGCCTCACCACTTTGGGAGGATATTTTTATGCCTTGACTATTTTACACATATGCAATATTTCAGACCCCTATCACAGCCACCTGAACACCAGAAAAAATATGATTATACTGCCTCAAGAAAGCAGGAACTTGCCAACAAAATTAGCTCATCCTTGTGAGTCAGACACTCCAATCAAGATTATAGAGTCTCCTACAGTAGGTCTGAGAGAAACACAGCTTTACAAGGACAGAGCATTTCAGGCTGTCCCACATCAAGATTCAAAAGGGATTGGTTATGCGCTGTACCATTGCATTAGCCTGAATGCACACTGAAGCCTGGGAAGGCGAGGAGCAGACGGAAAGGAGAAAACTCTGCAATCTGTTCTTCGTAAGTCAATGATTATGAATCAGTTATCTAATGAAGCAGTAATAGGAATGATGACTAAGTAAAGTAGCTAATAAAGATAATTTATGTGAAGTTGAAATTTTTAGTACTGCGCATTAAAATAAGCATGATGTCTCAGCATAGTAGGGACAATATTAGTGCTATATATACCAAGCACTTGCATTGCTTCAAGATGGTAATACAACTAGATATGCTGAGCTTCTGCATTTCTGATTAAAAGTTTGGTTCTTCAGCACAGACTAACCTACTGGCCTTTCTGTGCCACCCACATGCTTGCTGCAAAACACAACCCATTCAGAAGTCCTGGGTGCCAGCATATCTTCTCAGCCCCACCAGGAAAAAGAAACAAATTAAGGGCCGGATAAGGCAGATGTTTTTCCTATTAGCAGTGTCTCCATTTACCATTTACTTTGCTTTTTGCCTTTTTTTTCCCCGCTTTTTTTTTAACTTGAAACCAAACACGAGCATCTCACTAACCTTGACTGGAATGAACCTGATACTCTGCAACACATACAGTGAGCAATAAACTATGGCACATATAGCATCCCAATACTGCATTTCCATTCTAACTGCTCAGCTATGAGAGTATTTCACTCATACTGTAACTCAAATGATTACAGATTACTTTAATGCAATTTGCTCTTTTTTTGCTTTCATGGACTTTGGAAAATTAATAGACATTAGCAAGCTTGCCAGGAAGTTTGAAGGCAGAAACAAATGAAGGTCTTGGGAGCCCAAAACACAAGCTACTTAGCCACTCAAACCATACCCTTCTGAGAGAGGAAATGTGTAGTGTGATACATTTGTTTGCTGTCACCGGTAGGAAGGCCTGCCAGGATAGCCTCACTGTTCTGGCACATGGTCAAGTTCTCTCCCCACACACAAAGTCAAACCAAAGCCAGGGGCACAAGGACACTCCAAGGCTCTCGCTACCTTTGGCTGAGAACACTTTTCCTAGAGAAAAGATCGCTGAGATGAATCAAAAGTTAGTATTTGGGATAAGACTTCACAGTTCAAGTTCCCAAGCAAAGAATCTGAATGCACCCATCAAGCCATCAGTTCATTCCAGCACAGAGGTGAAGGGCTCGGCAGTGGGTGCACAGACAGATTGCATTCTTGGGACCCCAAAAGAGGCACAGCAGCTGGCAGCTCCCAGCACAGAGACACGGAGGAGCATGTCCAAGATCCCTGGCCAGACAAGATAGCCCATATCATCACTAAAGCACACTGTGCATCATCTGCCCCGGAGGGACCAGTGCTTACCATATAGGATTCCCACAATGCGGGCCACACCAAGGTGCTTGTGCACAGCTGCCTGCAACCCAACATCCTCACCACCCTGAAATGACAGCAGGAACTTGAAAAGTTGATATTTTGTATTGGTATCAAAAGACATATGATACTTTATTAAGACATAATTTGGGGGCAAGAAAGATCAACCAAAGGCAGTAGCCAAAGGGCCAATATTTCTGAACACAGGCATTTTATTGCTTATCATTTCTCCTAACCATTCTCTCTCCCTCTCTGAGCCTCCGCCCATGAAATTGAAAGATTTCTAGTAGAAATGCCTTTGTTGTATCAGCTTTGGAAATATGGATTACACTATTCTGTGAAAAACATTTATTACTCTGAACTGTGACTTGGACATTGTTGCATTTCTAGGGTTATAGATTTTCTTTCAGCTAAACTAAGGCTGTAAGTCACAGTGACAGTTGTAATGTGTGTAATACCACAGTACCAGATTCTATTACATACATATTTTTGCTAGAGGTTTATGATGTTAAAAATATTTCTTTTTTTCCCAATACCTTTCCCTACCTGTTGTGTAAATATATTGGAACCTATAACACTGAAGTCAATTTCCAGATGAAATGTGCATGGGAACAAGTAGTTTCTCCTTTTTCAAAAAAAACATCCAAGGATGGGGGGAAGGGTATACTGCATAAAACCTAATTATATTCAAGCACAATATTGAATTGTAATAAAAGATGAATGAGAGAAAGTGTGTGTCATTGTGAGGAATGAGGAAGGTTACAGAAAACTGAGACTAGGGAAGGATTTATCATGTGTGATGCTTTAGGCATTGTGTTGAAAGATCTGCAGACTTATTTGCAAGAGTGTTTTACGGGAAAAAATAGAGCAGTCTACACAGGAAAGGATTACTATAGATTTTTATCTTTTATACAAGACAAAGATACAAAGATAAAACACTGTTTCTGTTAAAAAAAAAATCTATGGAAGAAGTCCCAGTTGCAATACAGAGGGGGAAACCTTTCAAACTGAGCTCTGAGGCCATCAACTGCATAAATTCAGGGAACAGACAGTTGTTAAAATACAGCTGATACATAATTTTTAATGTAAGCACAAAAGTGTGCTGGGTTTACAAAAAAAGAAACCACAACTGCAACAACTAGAAAGCTTTCCAGTTTTGCTTGCAAAATCTCGGTGCACATACACATGCAAACAAACCTTTTGCCTGGTTGTTAGAATTCAGCTCTAGTATAGTCATAACACAGCTGTGGAAGCTGGAAAAATAATGGCATTCGGGTTGTATTAGTATGCAAACGGGCATGCCAACACTTCCACTTCGCTTCCAGAATTCAGCCAGTCTGCACATGTCATGTTTCAAACCAAATAGGGCTGGAAACCAACAGGGTCAAGTACACCTGACATTCCTCTTCAGCCATTCCTCCTTAACCTAGCGCCCAGTTGGGGCAGTGCAAGGCTGCTCCACTGCCTCTCCAAGCAGAGGTGGGATTAAGATGCTCTAACACCATTCCTAGCAAGCATGAACCTCCTGTTGGCATTATGTTTAATGGCTACAGAAAGGCTCCGGTTGGGCTGGCCTGTGCACCAGACCCACGCAGTGCATTGGGAGATAAGGCATGTTTTGCTCTTCCATCGTGCTTCCAACCAGAGTTCAAAGGCCTCTAAAACAGGCATATCTAAATTAAGCTTCAGGAGGTGTTTACCCAGCTCACAAGGGTATTCTGCTCTCTATTTTACAAATGGAAAAACTGGGTCACTGAGAGGTTAAGTAACTTGCCCAAGGTCATTGTTCTGAATCAATTTCAAAACTAGGATTAGACGGAAATTCATTCTGAGCATCTGATCACAAAAACACAGACAGCATCGACTTTTTTTTTTTTCCCAAAAGAAGCTACTTATATGCTAAGCTATTTAGGGTTGAAAGGCAGAAGTAAAGAGCTTATTTGAGAAGTGAAGGGATTTGTTTTTAAGGAGTTTAAATTCGAGGAAGAAAGAAACAAGAAGCCACTGTACAATATCCCCTTCAGAGCTGGAACCTTGGGTACCCACCAGCCAGCTACTGCAGTCCTTAACCCCAAGGGCTGCACAGACTGTCCACATGACAAAGTCCAAACTACAGCACCCCAGAAAGAGCCACTGTACCAGGAAGGACAGGTTCCACCCCCCAGGGCTCTGCATCCCCACGCATCCCAGTGAAGGGAAGAATGGGACCATGACCTCTAGCCTGCACCTCCAGCTCCCACACAGCAGCTTCCCCAATGGCACTTGGCAGGTTGGAACAATGCCAGCAGCCTCCCAGCCCATGACAGCTAAGAGCCAGGATGGAGGATCTGCCCTCAGCCTCTCTGCCCACCCCATCACAGCTGTTGAAATGGCATGGGGGCACTGACACTTCAGTTCCCTTCTGGAAATTCCACTGCATTCTGATTTCTCTGTGTGGAATTAAAAATAACATTAGGAGAGAAGGCTTACCAACCACAGAAACTCAATTAATGGGGCTGTCAAAGCTCTGGCAGACTTCAGTGCCACCAGGATTTCAGATGCAATCCCCATGACAACTTTAGCCTGACCCTTCCATACATATGAGCTATGATAATGTCTACAAAGCTTTAAAAATACTTGCTTTTTTTAACCACAGGGAAGTGCATCTGGGCCCATTCCCACAGTGGACCACATTAAAGGGGATATAGCACACCCTTTTGAGCTGCTACACAGCCTTTTATCTCGTCTGCAGTCTCAGAGAATCCAAAGCTTCAGCTGGGATTGAATGAGTAGCATGAGCTATTAGGGGAAGAGAAGAGAAGAGAAGGGTCACTTGAACAACAAATGCCCACTATGTTCTGCTGCTAGTAAATTCGTGTCTATTAATTGCAATAAAGTATCAGGTTATATGAGCAAAGTGACAGACAAGGAGTTCTCAGAAAAATAGGTAATGACAGGAAAAACAATCAGGCTACAGGTTTTGTTTGCCACTCCCCCCGAGACTACGTAAATTGAAGCATTTTTTCTTATGCACAGAGTGGCACGATGTAAAGAACAGAATTTGCCAAACTGCTGAGAGTCATATGGAGTATGAACACGCATTACAATTACAGAAACCACTTTTTACTGCCAGTAACAGGAGTGACTCCAAAAGCAACACCAGGAAATGCAATGATGCCTTGAGGCCTGGCTGGGACCAGCATCCCATCATCCCCATTCATGTATGACCACAGAAGGACATTCTTAATCTAAACAGCATCTCATCCAAAGATGACATCTACCCTCCTCTGCTGGAGTGCTTTGAGAAATACCAGTGTTAACAAACACCTAACAGACAAGAGCTGGCTTTCTTTATGTAGTTTGGAAAATGTGGGAACTTTTTGAAAGCTTTAGTCCATAAAGTGAAACTTCCCACACATTTAATTTGTTCTTAGGCAAACTTTATTTTGTGTTTTGCAAAACTCTTTTGGAATTACAGAAAAGTGAAGTACCTTACCATTTTTCTGTGCAAGTAGTGTTTTAGATACTGGCCTATGTGCAGTTCAAAAAGGGGGTGTGAGAATACAGGCTGAGCTCCACAGGTTAACTAACAGGTTTAATAGCTCAGCTGTAAAGTTACATTAACATTGATTTTTGTACTTAACAGCCTACTGAAGTCTAGAGCACTGGCACAAATTCATTCAATTTTCCTTTTGTCACAGAAAACCTCCCAGTTTCACCCCCTTCCACTGGCTTTGCCTGTGTGGCCATCACCACCACTCTGCTTGCTCCAAAAGAGAAATCCATGCACATCATGCTTCAGCTGTGCTGCTACAAGCACTGGCCAGGCTGGTGCAATGAAAGTGTTTCCCCAGTGACAGCAGCACAAATGCTGTCTGAGAGCATAATTTAGAGTTGTGTTACATCCTTTGTGCAGCTCCTGACCACAGCACACAGGAACAGACCAAATAACTTGCTCAAGGTCACACTAGGAAGCAGTGACGTAGCCGGGATTGACCCTGATGCAGAGCTTCAGGGGGTCCACCCAAAGCCTAGACCACCTTCATGCTGCCCTTCAAGGTGCCCACACAGGCCGAGCTCCGCCTTCACCCATTTATCTGGGGAACAAATGGCAGAGACGGTGTTTTCCAAACCAGACACCTTGAAAAGGGTTTTCTTCTGGATCCTAAGAGCCAGCCCCAGGAGTCAATCCAGATCAATAAGGCTAACAAGCTTTTGGAAGCCTTTTCTTCCAACAAAAACTTTTTGGGAAGGGAGGAGACAAGACACAGATGAAAACAACACAGAAGTCATACATGCTCAACAGAAAAGAGCAGAAAGAAATTGCACAGCACTAGACAAGAGAGACCAACTGTTAGGAGATCAGAGTGTGCCGTGGTGCTCCCCAGCAGTCATGTGTAGCTGGACTGGTTAAATTCACCTTCCGTAACAGGGTGTTATTTGTGAGAGCTTTCAGCGGGGAGTGATCTGCAGACACCTTATTATAAACTTTTGCAGAGGTGAAGTCAGTGTTGAAAAGCACTTCTCGTTCTGTCTTCTTCCTGCCTGCCTTGTTCCTCACATATCATTTTCTTTTATCAAAATGGATGGCAGTATCAAAATTGAAAGGAAGTAGAAGCTGTGAAAATAACAGACCCAGGAAAAGAATTTTTAATTTTGCCTCAATTTCTTTGATGATGAAACCAGCCTTGAATATTAAACAAGTCCTGAGAGTTGAATATCAAGAATAGCTGAAAGTTTTGCTTCTGTCAGAAATGTGAGCAGAATTCCTCTATGGCGTACCTCAGCTTGTTATTCAGATACAGACAAAACTCTCCTCAGCTTCCCTGGACAGATCCTTCTGTGCTGTGTCTATGCCCCCATCCTTGGACTTCCCAATGGCATCAGTTTGTCTGTGTTTTAACCAGAAAGACTAAGGGGGTTTTCGTCCATTTAAAAACAGGGTAGATTTTTATTCAATACTTAAACATAATTTTGAGAAATTTATTCAGTAAATGAAAAAAAACCTTTTAAAAATGCTATGATAATGATTATTCTATCATTCTGTTTGGTTTATAAGAACTTAAATTACACTTTAGGGCCTAAGGGCAAAGGAAAACAAATAACATTTTTCTTTTTGACAAAACCCAAAACCACAGTGGAAGACACTTTCCAAACTGGATTACAGTAATGGTCTCTTCTAGCCCTAAAAACCTCTGAGCTTCCCTTGATGTGATTAATAATAAAATTGTATCTAGGGCAAACAAAACAAAAAGCTGCACTTTGCCAGTCTTGTGCAGGGACGGTAGCAGTTTATAAAACCTGAAGTGGAAACTACCAGAGGCAAAGTGACTGCTTCCCAGGAGAAGGGACTGCTTCCAGCACAGCAGGATCAGGCTGGAGGGGCAAGCTGCTTCCCCCAGAATGGAGCAGGGGCAGCAAGGGGAAACACGGACATCACTTGATCCTGGCACTGGCTCCTGGTGTGGAGCCACTCACTGATGGTGGGTGAGGAGAAGACTTAGTTGGACAAGACATCCCACATGCTTCCCAACAGAAGGGATTTGAAATTACAGAACCTTTCTAAGAGTCTTTTTTTTTTGGCCTTTTTTTTAAGTTGGAAGGTTTACACTAACATCAGTGTCTCATTTCTGAATCTAACTTTGTAAATTTAATCTTTTCTCTTTTATAGGCTGTCATGGGGTGACTTGAGAAAAGTTCAGATGAGAACAGTGGGCTCCTCACAGATTGTGTCAGTGCAGCCTGGCTTGCCTATGGATGATAAACTCTAGTTTATTCTAGTTCTAACAATCTCTCTTTTTTTCTCTTTCCACACACAAGAAGCAGATAAAACTATTGCCTCCTATTTTAAAACAGAATAGTGTTTCTTTGTTATTCAATAGACAAGCTCTTTGACATAAAAAAACTGCACAAATCTTAACTGTTCTGAATTGCTTGATTACTGCAAATAACCAGAGAAAAACCTACTGGCCTCCTATCACCTTGAACATTATGTTTCATCTTCGCCAGTATTTTGGGTTGCATTGCATGTTAAGGGTCTTAATAAAAACATCACTTATTCATTTTTAATCCAACTTCCAAAAACAATGCAGTTGATATGACTGTGCTGCCTGATTTCCAAGTTCTACTTCCTTCTCGTCATGTCAAACCTGTTGTCCCGTTTTAACCAAATCTGACAAGAGCATACTGCTTCTGCTAAAACAAATTTCTAGTGGGAACAAAACTATCACTGGATGCCAGAAAATCTACACTGGAGATATTTTATACATGGTGTAACCACAGGACAAGTTTTGATCAATCTCTGCACTCTGTTGGACAGGAGAGAGCCTCACCATGAGATGCAAATGAAGTGCAATAAATGCCACTGCTCACTGACCTCACAGCACAAGGGCTGCTACGGTGAATCCCACTCTACTCCCCCTGTGCAGGTGGGAAGCATGCAGGAGGCACCGAGTCCTCCTCTTCTCACCATCCAACCTGCTCAGGTTCAGAAGACCCTTCTTAGCAACATTCTCTCCACTGCCATCAGAAAGGCTCTTTAGTCTCATGCAGGGCTTTTCAGGTGTCACTGTTAGAAAATATGAAGACTGGACAGGGACTTCTATGGACAATTAAAATCTGACCCCTTTTGGTTGTGTCCACCAGCAGGACTGATGGTGAGATGTGTGCCCAGCACTCACCAGAAACACCTGCAGCACTCAGGAGCAAAGGCAAGCGAAACAAATGACCCAAGGACCATGCTGCCAGGGGAAATCACACAGGCCAGCTGCAGGCGATCGTGGCTGACCCCAGTGGACCCTCTGCGGGAACCAGCCCATGACTCAGGACCAAAGCCCAGCCAGGCTCTCTCCAGCATGGCCCAGGGTAATCCACGCTGCAGAGGCTGAGTCGTCAGAGCCACCAGGATGAGCCTACTGCCTCTGTCCAAAGTCCCTTTGTTAGCTTCCCCTCTCTCCCTGTGCTGCTGACTTTCCTGTGCATCCCACCAGGCACCAAACCATCTTGCTGGCTGCTCCGTGCCGTGAGCAGGAGAGAAAGCAGCAGCATGACCACCATGCTTTTCCACTGGCAGTGCCCACATGGTACAGCACGTTAAGCAAGCAGCAGTAAGCCAGACCCTGCAACAAAAAACATCCTTCGACAAGGAGATTGGGATCAGTGGATGTCAGAGGCAGGGTGGCCGAGAGGCAGTAAGTGGGCAACAGCTCAGGAGAAAGCTGCCTGCAATCCTCATGCAGATGCAGAAACTGAACAAATGAGAAGGCTCTCAACAAGCCTGCACAAGGGAATTAGAGGAGGTTCTCAGCAAGTCTCCTAATTCCATTTTAGTCTCTGGAGAGCACTGGGATGGTGTCATGGTTTAACCCCAGCCAGCAACAAAGCCCTGTGCAGCCACTTGCTCACTCCCCCACCAGCAAGACTGGGGAGATAATTGGAAGGGTAAAAGCTAGGAAACTTGTGGACTGAGATAAAGATAGTTGAACAGGAAGAGCAAAAACCATGCAGACAAGCAAAAGAAAACAAGGAATTTATTCACTACTTCCCACAGGTGTGGGCGTGCAGGTGTTCAGCCATCTCCAGGAGAGCAGGGCCCCATCACGCGTAACAGTGACTTGGGAAGCCAAATCACATCACTCCAAATGTCCCCCCATTCCTCCTTCTTCCTCTCACTTTATATACTGATACTGAGCATGGTGTTTTATGCTTTGGAATACCCCTTTGGTCAGTTTGTGTCACCTGTCCCAGCTGTGTCTCGCCCCAGCCTGCCGTGTACCTCCAGCCCCCTTGCCATCATGGCAGAAAAGGCCTTGGCTCTGTGTAAGCCCAGCTCAGCAATAACAAAAAAATCTCTATATTATCCACCCTTTGTTCAGCACAAATCCAAAACACAGCCCCAAACCAGCCACTGTGAGGAAAATTAACTCTACCCCACCTGAAACTAGCACAGATGGCTGCCCTGCCTTTGACACAGCCACTTCGTCCCAGAGCACTACAAAACCATCCCATTGCAAAACTGGAGAAGACACCTCTCCACTGTCTTGCATCAAGTGTGTCAGGGGCTAAAACAGAAAAACTAAATGCTGTCAGAGCTGCTCCCCTACTTCTCCTCACCAGCTCTCATGCCTTTGCCTTTGCACCAATGTCCCACTGTACCAACAGGCTTTGGCTACTCTGGGACCCAAGGCAACTGTTTCCAGCAATTGTGCTTACTATAAGTCCATTTGCCAAACAGCTTCCATTTTGGCTGTGACTGGAGGAAACAAAACCCCAGACAACCAAGCCTCGTGATGACACAGCACGGGAGCACCGGCCAGGAGCTCAGCAGGACAGACAGTCTCTAAAACAGCACTTCAGCACCAGCACAAGTTCTCCACCCAAATAACAAATAGCTGGTGAGAAAACGGGCAACTCCAATGCACGCAGCAGACACACAGGAGCAGCTGATGAAGGGGGGTTTGCACAATACATAATCAGAGCACAAAGGAGACTGATCCTTGCGCTAGAACACAGCCTGACAGTCCCCAAACCGTGAGCACAATTTTGGCCTTTGTTGTCAGAAACAGTTATTTAAAGGGCTGACAGACCAGCTTGAGCTGTGCTGGATTGCCCCCTGCAGCCCACGGGTTGCATCGTCCCCAGCACAGGGCTGGCCTCACATCATGGCACGGTGCATAAAATCAATCCCCGAGAAAAGGCTCTGCCTTTAATAACATTTTCATTCCTGGCTGTAACCAGAGAAAGCTGGTTTGCTTGTTTGTTTCCAGATGGTTCTATCTGATTACAAGGGGAGCTTGGCAAAAGAAATTACCTTTTAAGAAACACTACAGCCTCATGTAATCTTTTCTTCTGCTTGTGGACAGCAAACATCTTTTCCTAGGTATTTCCTCTCTTTTCACAATATGAAAAGTTGTGGAAAGAGAAGGGGAAAGAGGAAGGGACAGAGAATAGGTGATAAAATATTTTATAATTCTCCCAAGCAAATGAAACAACAGAGCAAATGAGATGTCAAAAGAAGATGCTTTTTTTCCTTCTCCACACACTTAAAAGATATTTATCCTTGTTTAAAACATACAGTACAGACAGCCAGAGATAACTTTGAAGAGTGCACAGAGCACAGATGTGGAGAAAACCAGGGTAGGCTCTATTTTGTTTAGCAGCAAAAGCAGTACCAGATAATCAGTTATTTTACTCATGTACTATGTCTGTGCCTCACCACACTGCTGTGAAACTTTTGAAGTATCGTGGTTTACGTGCTAGTAAATGCTGGACTTCAAAGGAATAGGAAATGGATGGTGAATGGCAAAGTGACCTTTTATTACTCCAGCTACAGTTTGTAACCTGGAACGTGACAGAACATTTTTCATTCTACTTTAACAAAAAAAAAAAAATCCCACAAAGGATCACACCTTCAAAGCAGCTTCAGTCCAAACATTACAGAGCAGTTTTGACAAGATACCAAAGTACATTTTCTAGCTCTAGTCACGCAGCATGGACCAGGGTGACAGGAGGTTAGAGCTCATTGCAGAAGTCTCTTTCTGGCTTCATTAGCTGTCATTATAGGCTCTTTTCTGGCCTCAGATATTGCCCTCTCACTGCCTCCAGATGTTTTCACTGGCAGAAACAATCTTCAGTTTCTGTAGGTAAGCGGCTGCCACTTTGCAAGATGGGGAACTGAGGTCTCCCCAGTGAGCACTCTCTAATTTCAATCTTCACAACCCAGTAGTACATACCAAAATTTGGTGTCCGTTTCGGAAATGTATCTACTTGAATGATATTATCTCTTAGGAATAGTCTCATCATGAGAATAGCTACCATTGTAACATCTTTTGTTCATGTGTTTCATGAATTTGCCTTTAGCTAGTATAATGGGAAAAGGTTCTGGCAGAGACTTGAGATGAGCTATTTATTTGAGGCTTCACAGTCCCACCAAATGAAAGCAAGAGAAGCTTCAGGCTGCAAAACAGGGTTCATAAGATATACCAAGTCACCTTTCCAGTCCCCACAATATTTATATTACCTTGGGCACTGATTAGCTTGGAAAGTAATATGGGGTCTATCAGTGCATCAATGCAACCCAGGAAGGACAGTGACAATTTGTGCTAATACACCCAAACTATGTTGTTTAAAAAGCACTAACAGTGAAGATCCCATCACTGCTTAGACTTGGGTTCTTGGCTCAAAGTCTCAGCAAAATTTCTAGTCTGGGAAAAACAAAATGAGCAGATGTGATGCTTGTCACATCACCATCACTCACATGACATTAAAATATAGCACTCTTGCCCTGTTTTGGCGTGCTTGGGTGTCCCTAGGCAGCAAGGGCTAAAGAAAGGCAGGGGATTCAGCTCCCCATGTCATATCCAGCACAGTAAATCCTGGCATCTCTCCTTGCAGGTCCCTGCTCACAGAGGCTGGTACTCCCCAAAACCTCCCCCAGGCTCAGATGAGATCTTTGATCCACCCTCACCTCCTACCACCCACCCCTATTCCAGCCTTCTTTTTATTTTTGAGAGAAAGGCTGCAGGGCCTGACCAAATCCTCTTATGCCAAGGATACAGAGGGGATGAAAATGTATTCAGCAGCAAAGTAAGTGTGGAAGGACTTTGGAGAACAGGAAGAGTGAACTGCAGCATCCATATAATAACAAGCAAGGTCAAGCTGATGAAACACATTGGAAAAGAGTAGTCAGGACACAGGAAATAAAAGAAAGAGAAAAGCCCCAAGGAGGAGAAAAGAAAAAAATATTAGAACTAAAAGGGAAAATATATAGCGATTTGAAAATGAAGAGGAATCTAACTGGAAAGAAACATAGCTAGGAACAGGTGAGAGAAACAGGAAAAGTGGATAAAAGATCACAATCAGAAATTCACACAAATGCCATAGCAAAGTGGGAGACTGAATGAAATACTCAGCAAAGCAAAACATTAACAATACTGGCACCATAACCTATAACCATCTCAGGTGTATTATGATGTGACTGAAGAAGGGCCTATTTCCTTTTGTTTTTTCAGAAACTGAGAACAGTACGTGATAGTGCAGACAGATACTCCTGCCCAGGCAGAAAAGAAAACCCAATGGTTAGGAGGATAAGTCAGGACTGGTGACTTACCGTGTTCTTTTCCTCATCTGTAACAAATGGATTTAGCACAGAAAAGGAAAAAAGAAAGAAAATATAATTGGGTTTTCCACGGGCGTATCTGTCTCCAGAAAGGTTGCTGGGATCTCACAGCACAGGGTTAAAGGAAAGGCAGGGGGATCTAGAAAAAGAGAAGTATGGATAAAAGAACAGGGCAAGTACTACTCAGGATAAACATTATGAATTTTAAATCCTATCAATATTTCAATATGGCACTTTAGAAAAAAACACTGAGTTTAATAATCCCATCTGTGAATTTTATTTCCCTTAGCTTGAGAGGTTCAAAAGTTCCTCAGTCAAAGGTTGCTCTGATGATATCCTTGCTTGACCCTGAAACATCTCAGCTTCCTCCCAACTGGATCTAAGGGTCTCTATCATCCTTGAGAGGGAGGTGGGTACACACCTAGTGACAAAAAAGTTGCATGGGTAGTTTTAAAAAATTCCAGATAAGCTACTCAAAGAGAAGAGGTGCAGGAACCCACCTCCCTAATGTGAAGAAATGAGAGGGTCACACTGCCTACACCATCCCAGCTGAAACCAAAGAGTAGAAACTCCACACCCCATTTAGTTTGTATTTTTTAGAGATATAAATTTTAAAGTGTGTTTCTCTCCACCTGGTAAAGAATAAAGCCAGCATTTTGGCTGAACGTCAGAAAATGCGTAAACGCAAGCATGGAACCTCCATAACCAGCTTAAATCAAGGTTTTCTTCCAAGCATAATGATACAGAGAGTGTGTGGGAGACAAATTTAGACATCAAACAAGGGCCTGCACAGTAGAAATCCATCTGGCTGCACTCAAAAATGGGCATTCACTGACTCAGACGTGCTTTTACATTATATACTAAGCCATTTGGATGACAGTAAAACTGAGCCAGTCAGAAACATCATCATGTTTATATCTGCCAGTTCTGCCAGGATAAAGTTGGTACATCATTTATGAGCGTTCAGCATTCCACAAGGCTCACAATATGGGAAATTTATCTACGGCCTCCTGTACATAAATAAATATTACATTATCTCCTATGCTGGTACTGATTTTGTGTGGGAACAGATTTTGTCTTCCATCAGCAGACTGGTGGAATTTAATAACATTTGTGGTCATCCCGTCCAACTGAAAAGACACATCACACCCATCACACTGAATGGCTCATCATCAGCTGAATATATAAATCTGAGAGAGCTGCAAACAGCAAGAGAGGGACAGAACCTTTTATTGAACATGGATACATTTTTCTCTGACAAATGGGAGTTTCCAGGGACTTAGAATTTGTCAGCTGTGCACCAATAGCAGGCTCAGTATTGCACATGACTCAATGAGAAGATGGGCCTGATGAGTGTGCAATCCAAGGTACTGAATTTTGGAAATGCTCTGGTTGAAATATTCACAGGCATAAAATTAATGTGAGGTGTCTGGTGGATTGGGGGTTGTCTAATGTCCATGGAGATACAAAGCAAGTGGAACACAACATGAAATTCAGAAGAACTACCATCATAGCAGTCTGGAGGTTTCTCTAACAGGAATGGATACCAGCAGCAGGTAACCAGCAGTCATCAGATACGCAACAGCAGTCAGTGTCTACAGTGTCTACAGTGTTTCTTGCAGCGTATATGGTGACTTATTTCCTCTCAGTAACTAACAAGTCCTTCCTCCACAGGATAAACTATATTGGCCAAAAGACTGCAAACCAGTTCATGGCCCTCTGCCTAAGACTGTGTGGCCATCACTTAAAGGTTGTGGCAAGTTCCTGATTCCCATATGTAGGTTCAAACTGGACTTAGCCCTGCAGCTTCCCTCTAAGTAGTACCTCAGCTGTGGTATTTCCCCACTACTTCCATGTGGCATTTTAAGACATCTCAAATACTCCCGTGACTGCAGATTCTGGTTTAGATGGCAGCCGCCTACTTTTGCCTTGGCTTGCACCATTTCTCTTTGAATGTCTTCCCCAACACTCCTCAGAAGGGGACAGTACCTGCTGTTCCCACCTTCTCTCTCCCTCATCAGGGACTGAATATGGTCCTAACCCAGGTCTGGGATCCCTGGGAAGCCAGAGGGACACTTACTCTTCCATGAGATTGCACTGAGGTATTCACATGTGACTTTGGCCAAAGTCTCACCAAACCCCTCCCTTAATATTTTCTTGATTCTAGGTCCACTTTCAGCCATCCGAACAGTTGTCTTTTGCCTCCTGCTTCTTTGCGGTAGGCCACTGCCTATAAGAGGAAACTCAGAAGCAGAAAACGAGGTAGAGGTTCTGTCGTAGAGCCTGAGAGGTTCCTGGGGTCAGAAGAACAGTGCCACGGAAATAGCCAAAGCACAGCCAACAGCTGCCTGGGCACAGGGAGCAGAAAACAGAATGAGGGAAGGAGACCAGAAGATGTAAAGGTGATGCAGAGCTTTAGGAAACACCTAGTCCTATGAAAATCCCTGCCCAGGCACCCTTTGAGTTCAGTGGAAGTATGATTTCGCTTCAGTTGCCACTCTGGCACGTGCATGCAAAAGCTACTGTGCTCCCTTCCTCTCCAGTGAAATCTCACCTATTGTAACTACTCTGAAGGGCTGCTCTATTAACCCTGCTCTGGATGCTGTGCCTTATTTTGATCTCTGTTCTTTGCATGAAGGTAGAGTACAGTACAGTAGAAATAAAGTCTGTGTAAAGTCTAAGGCATTACAATAAAAGCAGAGCACATCTCAGGTGTAAGAATCTGTTCTTAGCTGATGCAAACTAATAGGAGCCAGGTAAACTTTCAGCGGTTTCCCCATAATCCTCCACTCTCTTCTGCAGTTATGTGAAGATATCAGAAAGGCTGCTGAAATTTGATAATACAATAAATCTGTTTTTAAAAGAGGCTGAGTTCTGGGATCATCCCCATTTCCTTTGGAAATCCCATGTGTTATTTCTGAACCTGCAGACACCATTATGGTTTTTTAATTTAATTAACTTCGAATAAAGCTGCTTATACTGGAAACAATAAAACTCTTTCTACCATGTCACTCTTCTTCTTTAACACACATACAAAACACACAGAAACCTCAAGAAAGCTCCAGGCACTCTAAGAAAAGAAATAACCAAATACCACCAAATATTTAATTTTCTATGCCGGAAATGAGAAACAGGTGTAATTAAAATAACACTTTTTAAATTAAGTGACCTCTCTTGACCAACCATCTGTGAATAATTCAGATTTTTTTCCCATTATTACTGCAAAATTAAAACTAGGGCATATAAATGACGAGATCCTCTTTAACTATCTTTAAGCACCAGCAATATATATTTTCCACCAGTTAAAATCCTTAATGATACCAAAAATCTGTCAAGCATAACTCCCCCAATTCATTTGCCTGAAACCATCAATATTTTATCATGCATTTGCAGTTGGCTTTAATTTAACAGTCCAGGTTACTAATCAAACAAAACACCCAAGTCATTAAAAGTTAGCGTGCCATTTAGAAAGTGCATTTCACGTTTATTAAAATATCTTTCATGGAGCCATTAGAAGGCTAAAGTTTTAATTACAATCAGATATTTAGTTCTACTTCAGTTATGCTTTTGGCACTCTCTTGCAACTGCCTTGATTAATCTTCCAGACAGAGCTCATCCATTACCTCCTGAAATTATTTTCCTCTTAACTTCTTCATAATTCATCTTTTTTCTTCCCCCCTCCAAACATGTAAAATGCATTAAAAAGGTGTGCACAATACCTGCCTGAAAGATAAGTCATTAGAAAGATTCCATTTCAAATGCAATTTATTCTCAAAAGTACCAAATAGCCATAATTCAAACAGATGTATTGAAATTGAAATGTAGGTTTTCTTGTCTTTGTTGTCATTTTAACTATTTTCCTACAAATGAGAGACTAATCTGTGCCACTCTTTCTCCTGTCTCAGGTTTTGAAATATATAGTTCAGCTGAATTTTGCCTGGGTAATTCTGAGGGTACCTCAAGCTCACACAGTCTCTGTCACAGTAAATTTCCCTTTTTTTTTTTTCCTCCTCTTTAATATAATGGTCATATTGCAATACATTTTACCAAACTTTTGTGCTGAGACCATTTCAATGGCTCTTTCCTATCCGTTGTAACTAACATCATGTGAAACATCAGTCAGCAATAATAAGAAAATACCCTCACATTGATTGATATTTTAGAGCTAAAACAGACATCTACACTATGTTTTGCAAAGTTTCACCCTAAATGGATGTAAAATTTCAAGGAATAAGGAAACAAATTTGGAGGAATGAATCTGGCCCAGAGATCCCTCTCATCTCCAGCTGAGCTTTCACATTTCCCCTGGATCTGGAGTAGAGACAGATTCAAATCCTCTAAAATCTATGTTTCTGATTCTGCATGCTTTTTTGCTGGAGGTGTAGAGAGATTTGCATTACACACACAAAAGCAAAGCCTTGAATTAACCTAAATGGACAGCTGAAGATCGGGCTTGTCACCCAGTGGTTTAGACTCTGAGATACACTGGATATTACAGCCCCTTCTCCAGGGCTCAACCTCATCCTCAGATTGAACAGGATCAGAGAATGGTCATCTCAGACTCTGTTATGCATCATCATCCTTTAATTTATCCATAGCTGCAGAAAGTCCACTGAGATACAGACTGGAGAGATCTTGCGGGACCTCAGACAGCTGTTTCCTCCCCCACAGCTGCCCACTGCCTACTTCCAGGAGTCTCCTGGGGAGAACAGGCTGGCCTATGCCCCATGCCCACAGCCAGACAAGGAGCCAGATAGCATCAGAGAGAGGTTTAGCCATGTGCCCAGCAGAAGGCTCACAGCAGCACCACATAAGCCCTTCATCTGCCTCTCCTCCTTCATCAGCTGGATCCAGGGCCACATCCACCTGCATGAGGGAAACCTCTACGCTCATGTTGGTCTGGACCAAACACAAGTTGACATCTCTCCTACAACAGCATCTCACTACAACATCGAAGCCTGGTATTTCACACCAGCAGAAATCATATGGTGGGAGGCAGACAATAGAAGAGATTCAAATAAAGAATCATTCCCTCATTCATGCAGTCATCAGAATTGGCTCCAAGCAGACTTCGGAAGAGAGCAGCAGAAGTATTTCAAGACAAATCTCAAGCACTTAGGCAGCAAAATGGGAGATGCTTGAAGAGTCTCTGTACATGGCCATTGTACAGCACTGTGTTGTACTGAAAAGCCTGCCTTTACTGTCTTCTGTGCTGGAGATTATTGATTTCTTTCTTTTCAACCTATCAAATCCATTTTTTAATTGAAAACTACAGCAAATTGCTTTAAGCAGATCTGTTTAAAGCAGGTTTAAAGAGGTTTTCCATTATATTCTTAAATATTTGAAAAAGTAAGTTAAGAAATGGGAGCATATAAGGAGGAGGGAGGGACATGGGGAATTACAGGAACAGATTAGAGATAAATGGGATACTGTGGTTACCAGTAACCTCAGGTCTCTGATGCCTGTCACATACTCCACATGGACCAAGGAATTACAGGAAGAGCAGAGCTATTTCCAAAAGAAAAGGAAACAAGTAGATTGGGCTGAACGATGTCCAGGTTTGGAACACACCCTGCACTAAACTGCTCATGTTCAAAATTAGAAAAGGGTCATTTTACTGTCCCCATGTTTCACGTGAGATGGATGCGTTGGAGAGAGCAGCAGGCTGACGGTGCCGGAGCGTTCCCAAGCGAAGCCCGGTGCCGCAGCACCATCTAGTGCCACCTATGAAAAGCAGGGAGGAGACACCGACATCTTCCAAGCTGCCCCGATTGAGCTATGCTCCCTAAAGCCAGACCCTGCTGAAGAATGAGCCTGTAGATCACTTTAAACATGCAACTTCCCGACAGCAAGGTGAGCCAAGGAAAATTCTGGCTCAGGATGTGGAGCAGGTGGCTCCGGCAAGAGAAACAGAAGAAAATGTAGGGCCATTTACAGTTCTTTACAAAAGTGAACGGCAAAAGTTTGGTTCTGACACTGATGACGCTGTATTCGACTTGTGTCAGGAAAAGGATTTGTATCAGCCTCCTAGACGCTCGGGTTTTTTTGAAGGAAAACTTTTCTTTCCTTTAACTTTTTGAAGATTGTGCTCCAATCATCTTTGGTGTTTGAGACCTTGTCATTATATAAATTGGTTAGATTTACTCCCCAGCAGAACACTGAGCAATAATAAACTGAAATTATGTTTAAGATCCTCTCCAAATAGGACATAAAAGACAATTTCTGCAAGTGGAACCATTTAAGAGAAGCCAGGGACATGCCCTTACCAAATCAGATCCTGAAATCCTGTCCTCACTGGAGTACAGTGAGTGTTACTGCTGATTTCAGTGGGACTATGATTTCTTTCAATCCTTCTACATCTCATCATGGCAAGTGCCAGATGCTGATATAACTTAACTGAAGCCTCCTGTCATATGTACTGCACTTCACTAAATTCACAGGTGTGCCAAATAATGCAATCTACTGGAGCTATAGGCAGCATGATAGAGGTGAACATAGGAAGAAAATTGACTGCCTTTCATAAAGGGCTTCAGTATTGACAGCTGATTGCTGTACTTCACTTAAGTGAAACAAAATCTTCAAAGAAGCATACTGACTAGTCTATGCATAAAAATCATTCCATAGCTATAAAGCTGGAAAACACAGACTTTTCCTGACAGAAATATTCTTCTGTCCCTTAAGAGGGCTAGGGCTCAAGGAGATGATACTTTACTTACTGAAATTTTATTTTCCTCTAAAGAGTATCTTCATTTTCTTGTAAATAGCTGAATAAGGGCTGCCAAACCAACTAGAGGTGGATTTATTCCTTTGCTTATAGAGCATCTTTCCAATTTGGCCCCTATCTCTGCAGACTTCGTGCATCATAATAGCAAAAAAATAACATTATTGATGGTAATATTTTTAACAATAATAAATGTTAATTTAAAAAAAAAAACACTAAACATAATAACCAGAGACCAACAAAAAGGCCAGTTGCTCTTTTGCCATAGGTGAGAAATATTAAAAGGAGTGGAAAGCATCAGGTCTTCTTTCTTTACCTCCTATCTTTGGTGGTAAGAGTAAAGGAATATAACACAAAAACAAGGGAAAAACCTAATGTGGAACTAATGCAACATTTACCACTTATTATCTGATTACTGTCCCTGATGATATTTCTGTTTCTCTAATCTTTAATCTCCTTGTATGTAGATTGAAAGACCTTCAGGGCAAGACTCCTACATGTCTGTATAACATCTAACACAGTCAGATCCTGATCCTCCCTCTGGCCTCCAGAAATTTATGAAATTAAAATATACAAGTGATAAGAGTCTCTGAGCTTGACTCACCAAAGAATTTGGGAAATACAGTACTTAGTTTCTCAGCACTCCTAGGTACTTTGCCAACTTGCAGAACTGGGAGTCCTAAATCAGGTGCCCAGGTCTGCTGGCCTGAGCAAAAGCAATTGCAGCATGGATGACAGACCAGGGCCAACACATTACCATGAACATGTTAGTCAGGAACTGGATGATCTTAAAGGTCTCTTCCGACCTTGATGATTCTATGATTCTGTGAAGCATTAATGGGACCCTGTGAGTCTCCACACCTCCCTGGCAAATCTGCAGCTATTTTTGGTGTCTGATGAGGGGCTCAGCAGAGCCATGAGCATGCACATTACCCCAGAGCATGCACAATCGCAGATTTGCCCTGTGTTTCATATTGGCTCAGTTTTGTCACTAAATATCAAATTATGTCTAAAAAGGAGGCACTGAGCCCAGGAGCCCAGGTGCTGCTCAAGCAGAGCAGTGCTGTTCCACAGTCCCACAGCTTCTGCCTTGTTCAGGGCATGGACATGCAAGTAGGTGTCACGAGGTGAGAAATACAAAAGAGAATTGCATGTGTTAAACCAGAGACCTGCTGTAAGAAGCACTGCCCCTCTCTGGTCTGGATGCACAACTTTCAGCTCTCCCCTGCATTAAGGCGCTAACCCTTTATGATGGACCCATGGCCACAAGTCACACCTACCAAAGAGAGATTTTGGTACAGCTTCCCTCATGTCCCTTGTGAATTCAAACTCACATGCCTCACATCACAGGTGTGCAGCATCTAGGGCCAGGATGGTGTCAAAACCACCAGATTGAAGCTGTTCTATTTTTTCAAGGAATAATTAAATATTCCTTGGGCCACAAGAACGAAAGAAAGTCCAGCTACATCCTTAAGCCTTAAACTCAAGAGAAAGGAACAAATTCTTCTTTTAATGAATACTTTGATGTTCGATTGTAGGGATTCATTATTATTAATTGTTGCATTTAAAGCCACCTATAAGATCTCAGAAGTCTTTCTGAATATTACTTCCGCCCTGTAAGTAAAAAAACCTACTGTCATAAAAATTCTGGTAGCCATCAAAAGGATAGATGAGCTGAGGAAACACAGATGCAAGATCTCCACAAAATAATTTGTCTTTTCCAATAGTTCTGGGAAAGTTTCAGAAACTCTGATTACAAAATGTTTAAATAGTCATTTAGTGCAAGATGTACTGTAGAGAGTTTAAGCCATGTTCAAACCAGACACAGGAGCAGAGCTTTCTTTTTAAGTTTCTAGAACATGCATTTCTTTGAGGGCAGGATATTGCTACTCCCATGTTTTATGAGTATAGCAGCATTCTACTTTCACGCAGGAAATGAAATTTGCCTTTTTCACCCATTAGTATGTGGCTATATGCGGTTACAAGAAGACACCTGATAGAACAAATTAACAGGATGAAAAGGTAATAATTTTTTTAAAAGAGCCAATAAAACCGATAACAATGCAGGGAGGTGACTTCAGTGCCAGCTGGTCAGCCACAAAAACTGTGGAAGACAGAAAGGTATGAGCCGGAGGACTCCTCCCTGCTGAGCTCCCACCAGTGCTACAGTGGAAAATTAAACCCTGCAAGCCCCCTGCGAGCAAGCTGCAGAAGACAAAGTGGAGTTCAGATTAAGCAGTATCAGACAAATAAATCAGTATACAGCTCCAGTACTCCTGACTGGAGTCCCCCATGACAGCTACACAAACTCGTTCCAGGAGGGCTGGGTGACTATCCTGATTCAAACAGAGATAGTTCAATGCTCTTCCTAGATTTACAACAAAAGGTTTGGGTATTTTGAGTATTTACATGTTATAGCAAGAATCATTGCTTCTAAAACCCAGGTAAGGCACAGAAAAGAGGGTGTCACCATGGGACAGAGAGCAAGGCAGCAGACCACTGTGACCAGCCTTACTTCAGCTGCAGCACGAGGAACATAAACACTCCTTTGGGCCTTTCCCACATCTGATTTTTTTGCTTCCAGCAATGATCTCTCAGAGCCAATTTGTGCCAAACAGCTATTCAAATACCTCAGGAGCATCTGCAGCATACAGGGTAAACACAGCAAAAATGTGTGTTTGAAGAAGCAGAGTAACAGCTAACAGCAGGTGGCCCAGCAAATAAAATAATTTAATCTCAGCAAATAATTTAATCTCAGCAACCATCTACTTGAGACTGACAGCTCTCGTTCCTTGGTGCTTCTGAGCAGTGGGGAACACCAGCTGAAGGACTCTGTTAAACTGAGACAGTACAAGATGACTAAATGTCAAAGATGATATTATTTTAGAGGTCACAGACCACTTCAGAAACTCCCAAGAAAGATATACCAGCAACAAGGATAATGAAATTGAAAAAAAAAAGGACAAAAGAAAGAAATAGAACTTTCCTTGAAGAGCAGTCAGCAAGAGGTTGTGCAGAAGAGTTGATGGCAGAAAGGAATTCACAATGAAAGACAGTCAGAAATACTAAGGCTGGTAGGGAGCCAAAGCATAAGCAAACAGCACAGTAATATGAAATTAGTCTGGAAGGCATTTGAAGTAAAAAAAAAAAGAAATATAAACTCATGGCATATGGACATGCCAGCAACACCATTTTAACTGGCTTATAAAGCATTACTCATGGTTTGCTATGTCAAGAAACAAAACTAGTAATAGTACTAGTCTGGATAATCAAAGTTAACAGTCAGTTAAGGTGATATTAATTGTATTTGACTGATGAGAAGGGGCAGGAGAGTGAATAGCTGGCAGAGGGAAAATGTAAAATTTGATGCCTGCTAAATGAGGCATGATGAATAATGGTTTTTCTTGTCAAAACCACTGCTAGATTCCCCTCAAGCTGTGAGCGGGTATTCAGGAACACGTGTCTGGTTTTAACCAGGGGTCTGATCATTCTCCTAATAAAAGCAACAAAAAATATGATAACTGATGCAAAAAGAAACTGAAAAAGACCAAAATAATATCCTACAGCCAGAAGCTGAAATTCCATCTTATTTCACAAAATGTACATCCAGAGCAAGTTAAAAACAATCCAGGGAGGGTACCTATTATCTTGCATGAACAGACAGCAGTTGTTGACAGGAGTTAATAGCATTTCCCAAGAAACTGGGCTTAATCTGTTTTTTGTTGAACCTTTTTTTTTTCATGTATTTATTAACAATAAGTAGAATTTCTGACAACATACTCTCTAAACAAAGCATTAAAAGTGGATCTCACCTAAATAAAATAATACAGCAGAAACATAAGTCATTCAGATCTTAAGATAATATTATTCAGAGACTTAATAACAGTGGTTTGTGTTTATCTTACTTGCTAAATCTTTCCAGAAACTGTTCAGCTCTTAGCCTGCTCTATTTATATAAGCAGTCATCCTGTTACAAGGTGCATGAGGCTGAATGGCAGTTTTTTGGGGAGGAAAGCAGAAACAATTTCATCTGTTGACTGTAGTCTGATGTATTCTAAAACTGCTCTCAGTTCTTTAGTTTTAGAGAATCACAACATTTCCTATCATCATTATAAAAAAAATCAAATTGTGGTAGGGCAACTAATAAATCATTACTCTCTTTAGTTTTCTTGTTATGCACAAGACAACTCTGTCCAGTTATTGGGTCAAGTGCCCCAGGGGTTATGCAAACAGATGCTGAAAGGCATATGCAGAACAGAGATGTGCAATAAAAGCAATAAACTACCTTTCAGACATTTTTCCTCTATTGTTGCTGAAGCAAACTGATGCTAGACGTTTAACAGCAGGCTGCAGAAATAATTTGGGCACATAACAAGCAAAGCACATCCTGGGGATGGACTGCTGAGCGAGCAGAGTCACAGACCCATCAAGGTCCCACAGATTCCAATGAAGAAAACACTGAGCAGCAAGGGCTATGTAGCTATGTAGTCTCCACATCCAAACTTTTAAATTGAAGGTCAAGAAGAGCCTTAGGCAGCCATTCCATTACAGAGCTTCTTACATCTTGCCCAAAGCATTTGTTACTGACCACCTTGAATGACTGAAAAAAACTAACCCAGTGATTGCCCAGATTGCCAGGCACACAAAAGAAACAAAAGTTTTGAGAGATACATAATTAGGACTCCCAGCCCGCTAAATCATGGGATTGGAAATGAGACCACATTATCAGAGCTCAGGCCGAAATTCAAACTTCCCCCGAATTTAGAGGGACTAAAGTCCAAGTTCTAATTTATATCTACCTTTGGCTGGAGCTAAGATTAATTCATAAGCTCAAGGGCCTCCAAAGTCTTTTTATGAATCATGCTAATGTGCTGTAGTGGGGTCTCCTGCAACCCTCCCGGGAGACAGATTTGATGGTGGAAAGAATCAGGGAGCGATGTTTGGAAAGAATCAGGGAGCATGGATGTCCATCGATATTCTTTATTCTTCCAGCCACCTCGCTGGGGGCTCCAGCACAGACTGGCACAAAGGACCCAAGAATCATGGGAACACCAGGATTCCCAGGGCAGGGGTACATTTGAAATGTCCACTGAGGACAAGAACTGGGGTACATGTGACCAGGGAACAGGGACAAACCCCATATCCAGGCCATGTTTTTCACCCCAGGGCCCCTCCCCCCAGCGGGCACCCCCACACCTCATCCTTTTGTTTTAATTAAAAAATTACAAAAACAATTTCAAAAGGATGCAAGTCACACACCACCACCCCCCCACCCCGAGTCCCTAGTGTTCAAACAGATTTTTTCTG
>VYZQ01015004.1:2610-19700 GCA_013400655.1 Mystacornis crossleyi | reverse complement strand
TGAACACCTCCAGGGACGGAGTATCCACAGCTTGCAGCAAGCGTGTTCAGCACCTGAATGGGAAGAAGATCTGCCCTTGAATTAGAGGTGTCCTCCTCAGTGTCTGCTCCACACTGCCCAGGCTTGAAGCCTGGATTGGAGCCCTCTGACACTGTGTTTTTAATTACTTTTGGTATTAACCCAGCATCTCTACACCCTGCACTGCACTATCCTCCTCTGACTCCACAGAACAGTGCTCTCTCTTTTAGCATTACTTCACTAAATGCAGTCCTATCTGTGGCTGAAACCCGGCCTCTTTAATTAACTGACAACTTTAATCCACATGTTGCTTACCTGGAAACTGACTTTTACTTCTGATAAGCCACGCTCTAATTGCCCCCTGTCCTCATCCTCTGCAGGAGCACAGAGCCGATGCACCGCTTCCCCCAGGCAGTCACCCAAAATGCAAAAGCTCTCCTGCTCTTGTTAATCCCCAGCATTTAAAGCTGGCATTGGATGCAGCAGGGATGGCAAGGCGGCCCTTGTAGCCCTTCTCCTCCATTCCTCTCTCTCTCCTTCCCACCTGGACCACGCTCAGTCAGCAAGGACCTGAGGCAGCATCACAGGCTGCTGGTGCTTTACCCTCCTGCCTGCATAGGGCACCCACCTCTAGGCCTTAAAAGCAGAAGGCAGTTTTGCAGTTAGAGGCCAAGTTCTTGGTGTGTACTGAACTCAACATAAAACAAACTGATGTGAGTCTGGCTAGCATATTCTGGGTTTATTTGCCATCTACTTTTTTTAACTTCTAGGAACCTTTCAGGCCCCAGAATGCGAATGAGTACCTGTAATTAGCAAACACTTTTCGGGCATTTGCTTCTCTCCAGATATAAGGGGTTTCCAAAGAGATGTCAAATACATTTCAGGCTGTTTTTCTAGAGTTTTAAAAGAGGATTTATACACTGAATTTGGGTATATGTTGTTAGGTCCTGCCAGTTTTAGCCTGTCCAGCCAGCTCTCTGCTGGTGCCCAGTTACAAACATCTGGCAAACCATTCTGATTCAAAGTTAGGGATCCAATCACAGATATCTTCCCTTTCACCCCCCTCTTGTGGAGAGACAAATGAGAGGGAGACTTTGCAAGGAGATGCTGCAAAAATGCCGGCTCAAAACGAGATGAGTTTGTGTCCTTTGGCAGCACAGGCGAGCACAGGGATGTGAAAGGAACAGGAATTAACCCACAAGGAAAATGTGGGAGCTGGGAGGATGCTTGGTGTCATCCACTGCTATTTTGGAGGCTGGGCTTTTTGCATGCCATGAGGAGGATCAGGAAGACCTACACTGTGCTTCTTTGGTGCCTCAGCAGTTCTCTCCATCCCACGTGGCTGCCTGCCCTCAGAATGCAGGGATTTGGCTGCTTGGTGTCAGTAATTGCACGGGCGAAACTCTTAGCAACGCTCTGAGCCATTTGTACCACTTGAATATGACAATATATATGTCATTGCTGCAGCAGGCCAGACGTGGAGATCGGGTCCTGTAGTGCTCCCTCCGTGCCAAGCAGATTTCCATTAGTTTCTCCTCGAGTGGCATTAGAAGTGACAGCCACTGACTGTCCCCCAGCCTGCCGCAGGGAGGGACAGGGCTGCACGAGGACACGGAACGGAGTGGAGGCGAGCTCCGAGGGACTCCTCACACAAGGAGCTACTTCAAAGGACAAGGGTTTTTCAGGGAGCACAGTGAAAAATACCCTGCACAGCCTCGTGCTTTCTGCAGTTGAAACCTCGGATAATTTCCCTCCATCCTTATTTCCTCACCATCCGTCAATCCTGGTGCCCTTTCAGTTTTGCAGTGTCAGCAGCATAGAGATCCCAGAATGCTCCAAAATCATTTCCATCCTGCTTTCCCTGACACAGAGACCTCGTTATCCTGGATTGCCTGAGTCCATCTGCCCTTTCCTCGGGGATTTTATTCCTGTGGGGTACGGATATTTTTACAAATGACAGCAGCAGTGCTGTGGGAACTGGGGGAAGAAGCACGTTCTCCCTGCCTCGGCGGGGTGTCGGTACGGACAGTGCACACATGAGCTGGTCAGAGAGCTGTGCTAACAACGGTACAGCAGCTGAAGCACAAGCAGAGAGAGGAAAGCTGAGGATGTTGGCAGGGTGAGCCTACCTGTGCCTGCCTGACACCCCAAAAAGCAGAGAAAACCTCTTTGGCTCTCACCTAAGTCACCAGCTGTGACAGGGATTGAGCTGCCTTCTCCCACTTTCTCAGACAAAGAAAGAGACTTCTGTTGGAGAAGCTGTTTTATGGTTTTTATTTACGTCTTAGTAACATTTAAGTCATGGTTTAATCGCATTTGATCAACAAAACATGGCTGGAAAATGAAAAGTCAGATGTTTAAAATTTTGAAAGTACCCAGCAATGTTCTGAAGTTTTTTAGCTCTGATTTTGTTTTTCCCCTCTGGATTGTTTTAGCAGAGAAATTCTGCATTTCTTCAGTTCAAATTTGAAAAGAGTTTCATTTGACCTAAAACACCCTTTTTTTTTTTTTTTTTCAGTGAGTAATCCATTCATTCTGAAAACAAAATCCATGGCACCATCCAGGCAGAGCACTGTCCTCCACGCCAGCGCTGCTCTGTGTCTGATCTGCTCTCCACCCTCCCCTCCCCTCCCCTCCAGGTTTAGCAAAGTGAGGCACTACATGTGAACATGTTTTTATCTTCCTTCCCACCCCCAGCTTGGTAAATAAAGTCCCTGCCTGCACCCCGATGAGATCAGTAGTGAACCCCTGAGGCGGCAGTGGTCACACCCAGTTTGTGGCTCTTTGGGCCGTTCTGTGCTCCTTGGACCTCCCTGCCCGTGAGTTTTGCCCCGAGGGTCTGGGACAGCCCAGGGCACAGCAGGACAGAAAGGAAAGGCACAGCTGTGTGCAGACATCAGGCTCAGAGAGAATAAAGGAGATATTTTCACCCCTTTTCGTGGCTGGTCTTGGCCTTTTGCTGCCTGGCACTTGCTGCTTTCCTCCAGGTCCATATGGCGTTGACTGGCTGCTGAAATTCAGTGGAACTGGTTCACTGCCTTGCACAGGCAGCAAGGAAAGGGAAAGCTGTTTTATCATCAGCTTCAAAGCCATCATTTAGTTGCATGAAATACCCATAAATGGAAGCAACAGCAGACCAGGGCTTGATGAGAAAACCACTTGCAACCCCTGCTCGATACTGAGCTCTTGCAAACTCCCTGCTGGAGCTGCAGCACACCAGGCAGCTCCACCTCAAGGCTGGTGGGGAGGCAGAGAATTTGTACCTTTCAAGCCTTCTCCAGCCACACATGGGCACCAACCCACTAATGGACCTCTTCTTCCAATCATCCGTCTGTTTTCCTGGGTTTCTCCATCTCTCTAACGCCTCTTCCGGGACAGTCTATATTTTTTTGCCTTTTTAAAATCTTACTTCAAACCTACAAGCAGAGTAAATAACAGGAAGTATGTTTAAGTGGGAAGTTAGGATATTATTTAATGTAGAAGACCTGAGAACCACCAACCCCCAAGGCATCTGACATGTTAGGCATGCAAATAAAAGGTCAACAGGTAGATCAGGTTGTTTCACCTCAAATATAACTACTTTCCTGGCCCAGAAAGGAAGACATTAAAAATTGAGACGAAGCCTTGAACAGTTCGGTAACGCAGAAAGAGGCAGCCAAGACAGACAAACGTGGAAGAAAACACATCTCCTTTTCGAAAAAGGACGTCTTAAAAAAATCATTTTTGAGGCATTTCTGCCTGAGACAGACTTTTGGCTCCTAGAGCTGGAATTTGGGCCAGAAGTAATCAGGGACGGCGGGCAGAGAGGCAGCATACATAACGAGGGAGCCTGCATGTGGGCTCTTATCACTTGGAAGCTAATAGATGATGAAGGCAGCTTAATCCATGCAAATATAGAATAATGACAACCTTGACTTCATGCGTCATAAAAATAGTGGGAATAGTGGGGAAAAAAAAGAGAGAGAGAGGGTGAGAAGTAAAAAGCAACAGCATTTGAATCAACGTGCGTCATTAATGGATGGGGCCAGAGAGAGAGAGAGAGAAATAATCAATCCCAAGGCAGAGTGGAGCGATGGCTGCTGCTCGTGTGCACAGGGAAACCTGCGGGAGGGGAAGGGAGGGGAGAGGACGTCAGGGGAAGCGGCTGGCCAGGCACAGAGTGATGCTGATCCACTTGGTGCCAACCTGGTTTCTCAGCCTGGGTGCTGGCAGCGCTCACTTCAGCCCAGCATCCTCCTGCCAAGCCCAGCCAGTGGCATGGAGTGGGTTTTCCAAGAGGTAAAAACTCACCCTTCCCCTCAGTGGCAGAGCAAAGGCTGCGTTTCGTGACCATCTGGCAAAAAAGCAGCGGCCGAGGCTCTGCGTGGAAATGGTGAGCTTAATTAATAACCACTCGAGTTACTGAAGAGGGGTCATTGTGGGTTTAATCATTGCTAGGAAAATATAATTAGCCATGGGATATTTTCTTTCCCAGGGATAACGTGGTGTCTGAGAAGCAGAACCTCCTGCAGGCCGAAGGCTGGGTGAGATTGGACCGCAGGGCTGGGGAGGTCCCCAGTGCCAGGGGGGGATGTGGCCGGGCGTGAGCCCACAGGAGGCGGGTGACCACACAGCCGGAGGCAAAGCAGCACGTCCAGGTCCCTCTGAGATGAGGATCCATACGGGTGTGTCTGGGTCTTTGTTTGGAGTGTGAGAGCTGCAATTGCTGACAGAGAGGACTTTCAGCACAGTCTGGAGGCATCTCATCCTTGACCTACTCCTTGCCCTCTTAATTCCTAGCAATCTGCTCCTCCACTTATTACTGAAGAGGGGTCCAGATAGATGAGATCCATGGCGTTTTCTTGTCTGTAACCTCAGCTATTTTTACAATAAATACTTTGCATTAGACAGGTCAGATTTATTTTTGGTAACCTCCCTGTTGCATTTTATACCATTTTCTATTAAACTCCGTGTCTTGCATTATTCCTCCCTTCAAAATTAGTCAAATGCCTGTCATACTCCTGAGGTTAAGCTAACAGATCAATTATGGTCTGGATTAACTTCCCTATCCCTGCAGCCTCAGCTGTTTTCCAGTCTTGTGGCCCCTGTTTTCTTGTGCAGACTGGTCTGAAAGCCTGGCTGCCAGGCAGGTAATGTGAAGTGCCTGCTTTTCTAATAGTTTGGGATTGAGCTTACTGGCCATCTGGATCCATGGGTTTCCTCTGCTTCCTCCTCAGATGTCAGGCCCCCTCCATACTGATGATTCCATTAAATTTCTTGTCTTTGTCTCATCACATCGCTCTGGTTCTGGTCCATATTGTTGTCGCACTCCTCACCTGCCAATATCTTCATGTATCTTCTCCTTGGGATCTCAGTCAGTGGCGTTTTAAAATTCAGCTTGGCATTGTCACTTCAGCTACTCGTGGTTCATCTGGTGGAAGAATCCAGAAGCACTGAAGCTCTGCGCGTTCATGGAGAGAGACTTTTCACAAGGGCGTGGAGTGACAGGACAAGGGGGAATGGTTTCAAACTGAAACAGAATAGGTTTAGGTTGGATATTAGAAAGAAATTCTTTACTGTGAGGGTGGTGAAGCACTGGAACAGATTGTCCAGAGAAGTTGTGGCTGCCCCATCCCTGGAAGTGTTCAGGACCGGGTTGGACAGGGTTTGGAGCAACCTGGGATAGTGGAAGATGTCCCTGCCCATGGTGGAGAAGTTGGAACTAAATGATCTTTGAGGTCCCTTCCAACCCAAATCATTCTGTGATTCTATGATTTGTGCTGAATGAATATGTGCTGTTAATAGCTATATTTTAATTACCCTTTCACCCAGTTTTCCTGAGCCTGCAGTAAGATTCCCTGTGCTGTGCAGTCATACTGGCATCTTTTCTACAAGTGCAAGGGTTTGGGTTTTTTTTTTTCTTTTTTGGTTCTCCAATAAAATATCATGCTTTAAGGAGAGATTGTATATTACCAGTTTAGCTATTACATTTCTTTATCCCTTTGCAAAAACTTAACCATTGTTTTTTCACAGGTGCAATTTATAGATATAATACAGCATCCAGTTCCTCTGGGGCACTTTTAAAAGTTTGAGTACTTGCAACTTGTTATTTATTATATGGGTTTGGGCCACTTCCCTTCTTTTGGTACCTCAATTCCTGATGAAGTTTCAGCCATTTTCATCTGAAAATCATATATCTGTCATGCAAATACTTCTCCAAACCTCCTCTGCAGTGTCCTTACCCTTTTAAATAGCCCAGCCAGCTCATTTACAGACCAGGAGTTCAACAACAACCCTCTGCCAAGCTTCATGCTTCCTGTATGCCTGAAACAATCTTGTTTGCTTTAATACCTTCAGCACTTGCCTGTTCTGGACCCTTCTCAGCTGTCATAATTTTTTTATATCACATTTCTCTTGACGTTGCCTTCACGTCTTTCCACTGGCATTATTCACGGTAGGTCACTGCTTTCTGAAGGAAGAATCTTTGGGGTCAGACTTCCTTTTAACCCTCCCTGGGCTTCAGGAGGTGGGTGACACATACCAAAAGCTGAGCTGTGGCAAGGCCTGGCAGTGCCCAGAGTGCATGAGGTAGCCCTGCCTGCCCTTTGACATCCAGAGAAATATCTGACTTCATGCTCTGCCTGGCAGGGTAAGGAGCCAGGAGCAGCAGTTGCTTTAATGCCTTCCAGGCCTTTCCACTGAATCTCAATAATCAGAAAGCTGGGGAGGAAACAGAAACCAGAGCGTTACCTGGAGAATTTAATGCTGGTCATTCCCTCTGGACTTTGCTAATTAGGAGAGATTGCATCACCTGTCCCATTACACAGACTTCAAAGGCATTGCACAGTGATAAAATCTGCTGTACAAACAAGCGGCACTGCTGCTCAGGACTTGCACAGCCAAATTGCTCTCCTGCACTAGTCCCTGACACGGTCTCTGAGCCCCCAGCTCCAGCTGAGCTGAGGGCAGGACAGTCGCCCACGGGCACACAGACCTCGCTCTGGGCTCCGTGGCACGCTGCTCGTGTCCTGTCTCTTTTTGGGAAGCTGTCCCTGGGGACACAGCAACATCACCAGGCACTGGGATGTGTTGTATAGAGAGGAAGGTGCTTCAAGCAGACAGACAGTGTGCAAGCCTCCTCACTCACTGCTGTGGGGGCTTTGGAAATGGGGAGTCACGTTTGCTGTACTGATTCTCTTTGGAAAACACATGTTCAGGGCAGTGCTGAAAATCTGGGATTATTTCCACTGAGTAGTCCTGGGCAAGCAAATAACACTATAGAAAGAGTCTATCAAAGCTCTGCACCAGTTTGAACTCTAAATGCTGTCATGTCACAAAATAAACACCTGAGTTCATTTCTCTGAAAAGGGCTTGCCTTGCCTTGATACAGTGCTGAAGTAGAGATCCACAGCTTTTCTGCACAGCCTGTGCCACGGCCTCACCACCCTCATAGGGAAGAATTTCTTCCCAACATTCAATCTTAACCCTTCTCTCTTTTAATTTCAAGCTGTTCCCCCTTGTCCTGTCACTCCAGGGCTGCTAAATAGTCTCCCTCAATTTTTCTTATTGGCTCCATCAGGTGCTGGAAGGCTGCAATGAGGTCACCCCAAAGGCTCCTCTTTTCCAGGCTGAACATTCCCAATTCTCTCAGCCTTTCCATGTAGGAGAGGTGCTCCATCCCTCTGATCATCTCGGCCTCCTGTGGACTCGCTCCAAATCAGGAGCAGTGGCTCTCTTCTGCAGCAGGGCTCACTGGGCAGCTTCTAGTCCTGATGCCTTAGGTTTTAACTTCCATATTTTTCAAATCCTGTATTGCCTAGTGTGTAACTCTGAAGTTTCTCACAGCTTGTTAGCTGCTCTCTTAGGCCACACACACACAGCAAAGCTTCTCTGAGCTTGGTATTCAAGGACACTCAGGCTGTCCGAGGTCTAAAGGTGGAAACTGGGACCAGGAGAGAGGTGGAGAAATTGAAGAGAGCTAAAGTTTTAATTGGTGAATTTATGCTGATATGCAAATGGACCAAACCTATAACAGTGTAAAGAACTCATGACCTGTCGTCCATCTCAGGGTCCATTTTATGGAAGTAGCCTCTCACTCCCCAGGGTGTACCTTGAAGGCCTTTCAAATAAATACCTACCTTTATTCCCTTACTCTTGTCTAGTCTCTGTTTCTAGGTGGCTGGAGAAGGCATCAGTCCCAAGGAGGAGGGGAGAGGAGAGCAGAGCAGGTAATCATGCTCAGGGGAACAAATCTCTCCTCTGTTCTCAGCCAAGGCTTTGGCTCTCAAAAATACACTCCCTCACTACCCCATCCAAGTTTTCACTCACGTCGTGGCTCACGCTCAGCCAGAGCGTTGGAAGTGGTTACTCACTTCAGTAGGCACATGCAGGCAGGCTGGGGTGCCCCAAACAGCTCCCTGCTCCCTGCTGAGATGCTCAGGCCTTAGTGCTTTAATTTGCAAGCCTGCTGCTTGTTCACTCCCTGCAGCCAAGGCAATAACCCACCACGAGGGATTTTTGATCCAAAGCCTCACGTGCAGCTCCCCAGTGCTGGGACACTGGGCTGAGTGTGCTGCCTGTCACCTGTCTCTGCTCCTCCGAGGGAGAAGCTAAAACCCGAGGGAGACAGAGAGAGTGAGAGGTAAATCCTATTACAGTTTCACAGGTCTAATCTGCCAAAGCAGAACAGGAACAATTTTTAATTTTATAAGCACCCACTTTTAACCGCATTCAGCGATACTACTCTTTTCCACAATCAAATATTAGTTTAAACTGTGTTAAGCTTAACACCTTATTACACAAAGCTTCTTAGAAATAGAAATAAAATAAATAATCTCACACAAAAGAGTGTCAGACCGAAAGCGCCTGCAAATGCATGGCTAATTCAAAGTCAATGAGATTTCAGGTGTAAGGTACATACATTTACCAAGCTATTATTCTCCTTCTGCAGAAAATGCTCTTAGTTACAATTTTAATCCAGCCAAGGTGTCTGCTGGAGGGGGGTCTTTCCCTGCAAGGTGAGATAGAGAATTGTCCCCTGATTTCAGACAGCACAAGGCTGGAGATCTCCTACTGCAAACCGTGGTGTGACAGGATTTTACCCTAATTTTACATCACTTGCATTGAGTATTTACCCTCCATTTTTTCCCCAGGCTTCTGAGAGGAATTTTCTTTTCAGAAAGGTAATTAAACTGAAACAAAGAGCTGAATCCCTCTGTAAGCTCTACAAGAGATTAGACCACTTCTGCGTATCACTCCGGAGATAATAAGAGCTCTGGGAGCTTTTCAGGGAGTAACTTATTGGACATAATGAGCTTCTTACTGGGGCACCTGCCACCAGTGCTGCTTAAGAGTGGGTGTTCCCAAAGGTCTCTTGAAATGTAACTGTGATTTTTTTTTCCCTATTCAACTGATGACTTTATCCCTTAGAGGCATCACTGGGAATGGCTTCCTGAGAGTCCCACATGGTGTTTCACTCAGAGACTCGAGAGTGACTTTTGCCTGTGGGTCTATGAGACTCCAGTGGTCCAAGCTTAGCATAAAGAGTGATTTTCCTCTTCAGCTCCCCTGAAATGATGGCACTGGAGACACAAGAGGTCCTGCTGTGTGTTACTAGGGGTGCAGAGAGACCAGGTAAGTGAACCAGCTCCAGCCCCAGCTCTGAGGAAAGCACAGGGCTTGTGCAGGAGTGCTGTGAGAAGGGGAATGATGTGCTCATGCACCTGCAGACAGGCAGAGGAGGTGAAGAGGACCCAAAGCACGTACAAAGAGCAGAAAGAAACTGCTGTAGATAGTCTGCAGGGAAGCAGACACCAGGTGAGTCAGCACTCCCCCCTTCAGAAAGGTGCTGATTTCATTTGCTTTTCTGATGACATTGCAGGGCTTACACAAAACTGCAGGGAGCTTATTTCAGGCTCCCTCAGTGGCTCTTCCCCACCTCCAGCAAGTGCTTGTGTATACCCACAGCATGGCAAAAATCTCGAGGCAGCACAGTTACAGGTGGGTTACAGCTACACCGACCCCAGCGACCCGTGGGTGTGCACGAGCAGGGTTCACCTGAGTCCCTAAGGGGTGTCCGGGTGGGAAGGTGCAGCAGCAAAGCCTCTGCAATCCCACACTGCTGCCCGCAGAGACACACCTGGGACTTGGCAGGGCTTTGAGTGCCGTGTCCAGTCTGGGCAGGACAGGCAGCACAGCAGTGCTGGTTCTGGTACAGGCTTCCTCTGATGAAATTCTCTTCTTGAGGGGATGTGCTTCTCCTTGGGAGCAGGGTTTGGGTCTTGGGTTGATGTCAGGCTGCTGTTAGCATTGCCTCCAGCCCTCCTCCTTTTTGTCCCTTTCCATTAATATCAGGGCTGTCCACTGGGAGTGATGCTGCCCATTCCTCCCTCTGCAGAGCTGCGAATTCCCACTCAGTAGCCCCAAGACCTGTACATTTGTCCTGCCTCCTGCTCCCTCAGAGCCGGGTCAGCTCAGTGCAGGGGCTCTCTTGCACTCTCTGGCCCCGGACATCACCCTTGGCACCTGTGCACAGCTCAGCCCAGCTGCTCAGGGTGTGGAGATGGGGAACAGCCAGAACAGAGATAAAACGGGGACCAGGCTGCTTGGCCAGACCCCGAAGGCATCAGGCCTCCCTGCACCCTGGGGATAACCAAGTTCCATAGCTCTCAACAGCTGATGAGCCTGACATTTCCCACAGCACTTCACAGGCCACAGCATCGTCTCTGCCTCAGTCCAGAAAAACAGAACACCACTCTGGCCCTGCAAACGGGTTGGCCCATTTCTGTATCTGGTGACTTAGTTAGACAAGTTGTCCAGAAGCAGAGGAGTCTCCTTGAAGGTTTAAAGACTGCAGTAACCATTCCGGAGCTGACCTCACTCTCTCAATATCCCTATTTTCAGGGCAGAATAGGGGTGGACTAGATGATGTCCATGGTTCTCATTCTGTGACTCTTTTATTGCTACTCAGTTTATTTTATCCTCTCCTGCGTGCTTCAGACAGAAACGCTGTAGCCCAAAGGAAAGATTTAGCAGGGAAAATGATTGCTTTTGACAATACTCCGTGTGGCCTCTTGCTGAAAAGAAGACGGGCGGGCAGTAGCTCTTTCTTTTTAAGATGACAGATGGGAGCACTAACATCGGTGCCTTTGCTTTGCCTCATTTTGCGGAGAAGTCGTTTGAAACTGCAAGCACCTCTCACACAGCCCTGAAATATGGCAGCCATAAATCCAGATACGCCTTCTGTGGCGCTCCTTGAATTGTGCACCTCTCTGCAATGGCATCCCAGCAAAGGGGAGGTCTGTGCAGAGATAACAGGAGCACCGAGCGCTCAGCTGGCTGCCCTGAGATGGTCGAGAGCCAGTGCACACATGCTCCCTGCAAGAATCAAATTTCATTATGGAAACTTTTTACTTGTTGCTGCTTTTAAATAATCCCCAGCTGGGCCTGTTCTCGCTTTCTCCCCTTTTGTTTCATATCTGTAGTGAAGAAATAAAAAAGCCCCTGTTGGAGGGAGGCGAGGGAGGCGAGGAAGGCTCGTACCTTCTTGCTCACTCACTAACCCAGCACACTAAAAAACCTTGGCTTTGTCTTCGCTTCACCTTCATCACTGGATGGTTTTTTTTCCAAACTTCACACGTAAACTCATTTACATCACTTTTCCATCTGACCCACTTAGAGATCTGCGTCACTGGCGATGTTTCAGCACTGAGCGATCTCCCTCCACTCTTCTGCTCACATCCTTGGAGGGGAGGGAGGTGTGCATGTGGGTCCTTGCTGAGCAGCTCTGCCTTTTACGTGGATCTATATTTATACATCTGACATCTGAATGGGCTCAGACTTGCGAGAGTTGTCAAGAGCAAGCTGCGACACCTTCGTGTAGCACCTAATGGGGCCCTTTCACCTCTGGATGCTGATGTGGCGAGTTCTGCGCTGCTGGTGCAGCGCCTGCTCTGCGCAGCCAAACAAAGCTGCTTTTTTTAGACTGACAACCTATAATGCTGCTGGTGCTGTGGAGAAGTGATAAAGGTAACATTTCACATCGCCAGTCAGAAACTGCCTCTCTTAGGATAACTTGGCAGGGAAAGAAAAAGAGGAGGGGAATGAGCACAAAGCAGAGTGCGCAGTTGTGAGCAGCGATGACGTCCATCGTCACATAATCTCTCCCGAGCCATGTTCGGAGCAGGACTGGGTGACACTGCTGGAGGAAAAGTAAGAACCAGACACCTAAGGGATGCTACCCTGTTGCCCTCCAAACCGGAATGCTACTCTGCAAGTCAGAGGTGAAATGGAGGTATTTCTAAAGCACTACATTGCTGTAAACGGTGACCATGAACATGCAGTTTTCTGTGGCAAAAATGGTGCCAGTGAGGGGACCATGGCTGGAGAGAGCTCCCAAAGCCGTGGTGGTTTCCCTGGCTCCCAGACCGGCTCAGCCTGCCCCAAGGAGAAGGCAGCACGCAAGGAAGAGAGGCTTGGCTCTCGCTGCCGGCTTGGCAAACCTGCCCTGGGCTCCGGCAGGCCAGCTGGGACCATTCCATCTCCTGCTTTATCACCTCTAATGGAAGAGCAGCTGGCCACTTTGGACCCTCTGGCTGGGGTTTTGCAAGGCCAAGCGTTCGGTGGTGATGTCAGGAGCACACTCAGCACTCCAACCCCCAGCGCCCCAGTGCTCCCTCCTGCTCTGTGAGGGGACACGCCACTGGCAGGGCACACTGAGAACTGATCAGAGAACTCATAACTCTTCCTTTTGTCAGTTTTGGTTTGTTTGGGTTTTTTCTTTTCTGGTTGGCTTGACTTCCTGGAGTTCCATCACATGGCTCTATCGCATGTGGTCCTGGCACCACAAGCTGGGATGGAATGTTACAGTGTGGGGAAGGGGCTGCACCTTGGAGACCGTTTTCATGAGGATTGTTCTGGGGTGACTTTATGATATTGTATCCCCTATCGCCTGCTCTATGCCCAGGCATGAGTCCTGTGCCTTTCTGTACCTCTAAAACTGGGTCCGAGAGAAAGAAAATAAAAAGCCAGGTAAACTTTTCAAAGTGGTTTTGTGTTCAAGGACACAGAGATAGCTGCTGCTGCTGCAGGGCGGGGGAAAGCACCTTCCTGCTTTTCCCAGCTCTTGGCTCATTTTCTCGGGAGAGACGGAGAGTTGAACTCCTTTGCTTCCCTGGGACTTTGGCTTCTTCTTCTTCTTCTTCTTCTTCTCTTCTGGACTGTTCAACACCAAAACATTGGCCGGGAGTCCTTACACCTCAGGCCAGAGGGGGCCATGATGACCCAGCTCTGAAGAGGGGAAGAGAGAGACCACACCCACAGAAAGGACTCTGAAAATTTACCAAGTTCTCTCCACAGTGAGAGGTTTTATTATTTAGTGTTATTCTCTTCCCATGCCCGCTGTGCACTGTGTTTGTTAAATAGTTTTTTTTCCTTTTTCACCTTTGTCTGAGAAATTTCTTCCTGAACCTGGTGTGGGAGGGGTGGCTGTAACCTGCCTTCTATCAGATGTTCATTTCAGACATTCCTCCAAATTTGTCTCCAGTTTGGACAGGATTAAAAGGATTTTTTGTTGAATGTGTAGTGAAACCTCTGTGGTGATCAGACCAGTGGCAGTGGCAGGGCCTGTCAGCTTCACCTCCCCTTGCCCCTGTGCCAAGTCAAGCCACAGCATCTTGGCAAATCCTCCCCAGTGCCAGACTCCTCTGGGGCTCATTGCTAAACCAGGACTGTGTCCAGAGGTCACCCTTGGACACCTGTCTAAACCTGCTGATGTGCCCCCATGGAGGGCTGGAGCCAAAATTCATGGTTCACGTTGAACTGCGAAAGCCTCTGATGTGCCTCAATTCACAGTGAGCTCTTCCCCAGCTGCCTCCCCTGCAGGATCCAGGCAGATCCTTCAGCACTACAATTGCTTCTCAAGGCCTGGAGCAGCTCCACTTTGGGGCTTTGGGGAATTCCACATGCAGTGACTTCACTTTCTCTTAGAGGAACCCTCCTGGATATTAGAAAAGTTGTGGTTCACCTGACATGCTGGTTTGAAAGGCAGACTCTGATTTTTCCCATGAATTCCCCCAGCAAGCCACCTTACTCCAATCCCATCACTGGTGCCTCTCCCTGCACACCCGAGCTCACCTACCTTGCTAGACTATGTCAGGCTCCGCATCTCCTTTCCAGACCTGTATCATTTTACTTGGAGGAAAAAAAAACCTTTGGTGCAGAAACTTCCTCCCAGGCAGCGAGTTCAGGAGCACCATTTACACAAAGCTGCTTTTGCAGGTGGTTCTGCCTGTTCACTCAGCCGGGTTTATTCCCACAAGTAACCTGCTTGCAGAATAAAGGGCAGCAGAGAAAAGGTCCTAAACTCAGACTCCTCTACATTATAAAATCACCTGGGAGATTTTTCCTTGCTGTAACAAAAGCTGTGCTGTGTGTGCGCTGTGCCCTGACGGAGAAGCTGCCTGCTGGGGAAGAGTCTGGAGGATCTGAAAGTTCACTGCTCAGGGGCGAGGGAAAAAGGGTCATTGCTTACTTTTTCTTGGTGTTTTGGGTCTGAGGTTGTGTTTTTTCAATAGAACATTTTAGCAAATGGATTTTTCTCCCCGGATGCTGGTTGTCCTCTTGCCTCCTGGCTGTTATGCCCTTTCTTTGATCCTCCTTCGGGACCCTTCAGCGCCGCAGGTCACAGGAGAAGCACTGACCAGCTGGTTTTAGGCTCAGGTGTAGGAGTGAAGCTGCAGAGGGAGGCTGCAGGCTATTGATCCAGCAGGATCTGAATGAACGCGATATTTGATCTGTAATTATATAGCCAAAGAGGCTCTGCAGGGCAGGCAGAGTCAGCATCTTGCATCGGATGTAATGTGCTTTTTCCTGTTACCGTAAATCAGCTGCGAACGCACCTTTACATCTCTCCTTGTGCTGCTCCCTGTCAGAGAGTTCTGCCTTCAGCCGTGGGCAGAGGAGCAGCACCAGAGAATGAAAATCTTCCTGCACCTCCTCCTGTGCCCTTTCCACATGCCGTTCTTGGCTTGCTTCCTGGCTGGGTTCCACCAGGCTGTAAAAGTTAACTATGTGCTGGAGTCGTACTTTACGAGGCCACAGTTTAATTTAGAGGCTAATTTATGCAAGTTATGCATCTCTCCCTCTCTTCCATGAGAAGGCAGCTGTTGGATCCACCCCGTGGATGGATGGAACGATGGCTGTGGATAATTGAAGGGCTGGGAGCTCAACACTGGCCTCCAACGAGAAAAGGCGGTAACAGGAGGTTTTAAGCAAATCCCTCCTATGAAGAGGGGATTTAAAAATGCTGCCCAGGTGTGTAGGGCAGTGCTAGGAAAGGCAAAGCTCATCTAAAGTTGACATTTGCAAGAGGCATCAAACCCAACACGAGGCATCTCTGCCTCAGTGTTAGAAGTAAAAGGCTGAATAAGGAAAACCGGGGCACATCCAGTGGCATCAGGTGATTTAGTGACAGTAGGGACAGGTAAGGCAGAGGCATTCATGGCCTTATGTGCCTCAGTCTTGACCAGCAAGGTCTCCCAGACCTCTTAGGGACAGGTTGAAGGGGGAGGAGAACAACCAGCAGTAGGTGAGGATCAGGTCAGGGTTTGTTTGAGGGAGCATCCTGCACACGGGACCCACCAGGCTCCACCCAAGGGTGCCAAGGGAGATGGCTGTTGTCCTCACAGGGATGTTTTCATCACGCTTGAAAGGTTGTGGGGATCAGGGGATACCCCTGCAACTGGAGAAAAGCAAAGATTGTGCCCTTCTCCCGAAAAGGGCCCAAGGACAATCCGGGACACTGCAGCCCAGTCAGTGACAGGTCAGTACCCAGGAAAATCATGGAGCGAGTTCTCTTGGAGCATGTTTGTGGACACAGGAGGGAGAAGACAGCAGCTGGGAACAGCTAGCAAGGATTAAAGAAGGGTAAACCATGTTAGACCGACCTGACTGCCCACTGGATTAAAAATCCAGAGGGAGCTGTGAATGAGGAGTCAGCTTCTCCACAGAGCTTGTTCCCTGCTAACAGGCCACATGTTCCTGGGGGTGTTGAACTGCAAAGTGTCGGGTCCAGGAGGTGATCTGGCATTCTGCATTTTACAGTAGTACCCAAATAAATAACACTGCAAAACCTTTGGCTTTTGTGTTGGATAGCAAAGAAGAGAAGGGAAACAAACTTAGCAGAAATCAGCCTGATCACGTGTCCTGGTGCACCTCAGTCCTTAGGCATTTTTCTAACCCTCCTAGAGAAAAAGATGCTTTCCAGCCACTGCTGCTCACCTTTCCATGCTCCTTGATGATGCTGGTGGATGAGGGGGTCTGGCAGTGCAGTGGCAGTGGGTCATTTTATGAGGACAGTCCGTGCCTCCGTCCCGTAAATGTTTATTTCCAAGGGATTTCACAGCCTCCAAGGAGCAGTGGCACCATCTGATTTGTCCAGGAGGCTGACCAGGCAGTGAGGAATAAAAACTCTGCCAAAAAATCTAGGGCAGCATCTCACCCTGCTGGGGACGAGTGCTCACCTGGGTGTGGACACATGGGACTGCAGTTCTTGGACACTCCAGGAAGGCCTGAGAGCTGGGATTTCAGAGGAGATACAGCTGATGCCTGGGGTGGCCACCTAAAAACAGAGACTAGACAAGAATAAGGGAATAAAAGTAGGTGTTTATTTCAAGGGCCTTCAAGGTACACCTTGGGCAGTCAAAAGGTGACACCCAAGATGGACCCTGGGTCACGGGTTCTTCACGCTTTTATAAGTTTGGTCCATTTGAAAATCAGGATCAATTCTCCAATTACAACCCCAGTTAATGATGTAGCTACCCCAAGTTTGCCCTCCTCTTCAGAGGCCTTAGTTTACATATTTTGGGGCCTGGGACAATCCAGGTGTCCTCAGGAGCAAACCTAGAGAGATTTGTTATGTCTAACATACATTTGTTATGTCTAACATACAACATGAGAGAACAGCAGCTAACAGGCCACAAGGAACTTCAGTTACACACAAGGCAGTATAGGACTTGAAAAATATGAAAGTTAAAACCTAAGGCATCACAGCCCTATGAGTTTTCAGGCCAAATTTCTCATTAAAAAAAAAAAAA
>VYZQ01015001.1:42064-59193 GCA_013400655.1 Mystacornis crossleyi | reverse complement strand
GAATATAGGAAAAGAACACAATACCCCACTGGAAGTGCAAAGCTTGCCAAAGCAGAAGACGTTCAAGCTGAAATGTCCGTAATTCTGGGATTGTTTGTGAAAGGCACCATGAAATCCTGAGTGACCATTTTAAATAGAGTTAAATACATTTTCTTATAGTCTGCTATAGAAACCAGTCTGAGCTGGCACACAGAGCTTTCAGCCAAATATTTTATATAGCTTCTAACACATTATATTTGTCTTTGGAAATTAGCAGTTTGCGTTGATCATCAGTGAATCTTAGTATTCAAGCAACCACATTTTCAGGTCATAACAACATACTTGGCTAGTCCCAAAAACTGAGGAGCATATGAAAAGATTCCTCCATAGGCTTTAGGAAACTTTATAATATCTGTCCAGGTATAATATTTTTTTTCTGGCACCATACTTGGAACAAGACAAAAACAGAACTCTGCAACAAGGGTGATGAGCTATAAACCTAGCAGAACAATTCAAGATTATTCAGGTTGCATATGCTGCTTAAAGAGAAGTATGAAAGCAATCTAGACATTTTATTTCAGTGAAATAATAGCCAAGATTGGGACTGTGATGAAGAATTACCTGGATTAGGGTCTGGATTCTTTTTTTTTTTCATTTCATAAGAGGACATTAACAAAGCACAGGGACAAGACTGTGTGTACAAAAATCACATTCAGCCACACATTATTACAGTGTACCAAGGCAGAGCCTTTGCTTCCTCTTGTAAAATATGGGAGAGTGGGGTAAAAGGGACAGCAGCACAGGAGAGCACTACCTAAAGCAGCTTTTAAAACACTCCAGACGCTTTAGATGGACTCAGCAGCTCGAAGCCCTGGAAGGAACTCTTTCCCAGTGTCCATGGCAGGTTTCATGGCAGGCACTGAGCTCTAAGTCACTTTGGCCAAACTCTTACTGGTACCCAAGCCAATTGCTTAAAGCACAAACATTACAAAGCTTTTGTAATTTCATTCCAAAAGAGCTTTCATTCAGAAAGCAAACTAACTCCTACAGGTCAAATGACCATGTGAGAATTTGGGGAAATTGTTCCAAAGACACATTTGTCCAGAAAGACAAATACTTCATGTTAAACTCCAAACAAATTTCATTGAAAATTAATCTCAGGCTAAAAACATCACTATTACTGCAACTGGTGTCTTGAACTCATTTTAACTGCCAGTAACCACAGCCAAAGCAGCATATAAAATTTGTGAAGACTGCAAAGGATTAGTAGTTGCACTAATTCACCTGGGAATACATTACAGGGCTGAAATAACAGGCTGAGATATAACCTGTGTATATAGCAAGTGTAGAGACCTAACTGAAGAATATCAAGAAAGAAGACTTTGTTGAAGAAAAAAAAAAGCTGTTCCCCACAAGTCAGATGGAGATTGACCAGGAAAGAAGAGATGGTACACCACATGTAAAAAAGCTTCATCCATCCAGCCTTTATAGCCTCTCTCCGAATTTCAAATTTAAGTGCATTAGATGCTGAAGGATTTGGGGGAAAAAACAAACAATATAAACTTTTCTTTTTGTCAATTCAAGTGCCAGTCCGTCTACCTTCATCAGGACTCACTCATAGCCCTTTTGCTACTTCTGATGGCATACTCTGCCTTTATCTAAAGCAAACTTCTGTGCCAAATATTAATTCTCTGTTACAAATTTCAAAGGAGGAAAGAGGTCAGTATGGGATGGAAATGCTAACTGAAATCCAGTAAGAGTTGTGTGCCTTTGAAAATGCACATTTCCACCAGAGTAATGTAAGACAAACTCTTGGTGTGAGGGATACAACCTTTAGGGAAGAGGAAAAAGAGTCACTTGCCACCTCCACTTTTGAACTATTTTCCACCCTCTGCTATCCAGGACTTACCCATACATTTAACTATCAGTATTCCCATCTTAACCCTCAAGACACAACTTCACTTGCCTTCCACTGTGCATGTTCCCTGTCTGTAATCCCTCACCAAGAGCAAGAATAGAGCCCTCTGCAGTCTCCTGGTGCAAAACACGATCAAACCACTCAGGTTTGGCAGCTGGAAATTTTGTTCCACTCCTTAGCAGGGAAAGTGTCAAAGGGAAAACAGAATGTATCTTCATGGTGGTTTAAAGCACAAATACTAACATGCATTCTCATTTTCATTCTTCTATTTGCTTTTCCCTTGATAGTCTACTCCACATGCTAGTGAAGCAATAAAAAAAATAATTCTTTTAAATACAACCAAATCTCTCAACAGGGAGCAATTACAGAAACAAACCTCAGACTGCTTTCAGAAAATCTGAGCTCATCAAGTTGTTAAAGAACATCTACTGCCAGCCTTCTAGCTGAACATTTTTTAAAAGCCAATGTGAATTTCTGTATTTCTCCTTTTTATGTGTTAATATATAAATGATATAGCTAATCACTAGGGAAGAGGGAATTTTCTCTCTTGTTATAATTAAACAGGAAAACGTTCTTAATTCCTTTTTCAATATTTCATGTTTATACCTCTGAAAGAAAAAAAGAACATGACCAATTTTCACAAAACTAGTATTTTAGCCAGGACTGATTTTTTGCACTTTTGTGCTCAGGCTGGTACTTCAGTCACAAAGCATAACCACTTTGTTCAATGCTGCAGCTGCAGTACAACAAAGACAGAATTTCAAAGTACCCACTAGACTCAGCTCACTTTGGAAAGGTGGAGGAGAGGCTCAGCATGGCACTTACTTTTTACTTTTCAGGCACCCGTAGAACCCAGCCATGGTGCTTCCCAGGAGGCGTGTGTGCATTTAATTCATCTCTGGGTGTGCATGCCAGCACAGGGATTCTGTCACCGTGTATCGCGCTCCCCACTTGTCCACATGCATGCATGAGAGCACCAGCGTGCCGCAGCAATTACTGGCCAGATAAAGTTCCTGATCTGAGGCACTCAGACTTTGCTGAACTGGGTCCAAGGAGGGCTGTTCCTGCTCCATAAATGGTTATGAATTGTTAACTCCCCCTTTTCCTGTCTCCTTCCAGCTGTTGGTACGCACAGCACCCTAAGTGTAAAATACCATACAGCATTTGATTTTGTCTCCCTGTGGGACTAATGAGAAGCTTGGTTGTAATTAGGATGTGAAGAAACCCTGAGCAGACTAACAGTTATTGTTATTTTTTAGACAGAGGAAAGCTACAGAAAATACTCGCAACATCTTTGAAATAACAACTGAAAACTGTAGAGTTTTTAAATAGTTATTCTCCAGCACATAAGGGGTGCACAGGACCTTTCAAAACAGGCATTATCCCAATTCACTATAAATCACAATCTATTCTAACAAGCTATTCTGCACATTACCAGGGGGAAAAAAAAAAACAAAAAAACCAAACAAAAAAAACCAAACAAAAACAAAACAAAAAACAAACAAACAAACAAACAAACAAAAAAAAAACTGCATCCCTGCAATATGGCAAGGTCAGGCAAAAAGCTCTAGAGTTTAAATTAGCCAGAACACCCATATGACAAAATTGCTGCCTGGTGACGACCTCTGACAATATACTAACAACTGTTACTCTATCACAACTAAGGAGGCACTCACTGAGTGTGGAAACAGGTAAATGCTGGGGAACATAAACCTCAAGGAGCCTCATTCTCAGGGGTGACCCAAGTCCTGGGCACAATATAGCTGTACACATTTCTGACATTACATTGCAATAAATTCATATGGAAATGAATTTGCAGCATGGCTATCAACGACCTCTGCTGAGGTAAAAGCAGAGAGGAGGCAAGACATTGCTTGTGCTGCCTGCTCACAAGGAGGGAGCAGCAGCAGCAGTCAGTGCCACAGTGTGACGCTGCTCCTGGAGTCACATGGCTTGCTAAGAATATCAGCGCCTGATTAAAAATTGCACAGATACTTAAAAGTATGAGGTTCATAACTCTCATAAGAGCAAAGCAAAGATTTACAGTCATTCCTAGAATATCGGAACAAAAACACATTTATTTATATTTCTCAGCTAGTACATAGTGTTTGAATACTTAGGTCTGGGCAAGCCAGTAGGAGGGAGTATTATTAAGTATTTTTATGAGAGTTTCTTGAAGACATTTAGTAGCAATACAGATCGACAGTGTAGAAGTTCTTCTCAAATACTTGGAAAAAATACTTTTATTTAATACCGTTCCCATAAGAGAGACATGTAGTTTAAGAAATGGATCTCTGGTGAGGAGTCCCATAAGTGGCTCAGCTACAGCAGTTTTCTGACAGTGCAGAAGTTTGACATCTGTGAATGGACAACTCCATTTTTCAATTTTCTACAAAGGCCCCTACACAAAGGAAAGCTGTCACACAAATCGTAGATGACAACAAGTGCAAGGCCCATCACAAACAGGAAACAAATCATACTCTAGTCTAGTTTCCCACTTAGCTGGAAAGCAAAAGCCTCTACAAGCAGCCAACTTCAATGCCATCCACAGAGTGCATTTGCATTTGCAGATCAAAGCTGACCTCAAGCAGATACAATACATTCTCTGTCTCTTGGGAAAAGACAAAGCAGCAAAAATACAGTAACACTAGTTGAAGTTTTACCCAAATGAGTTTCACTGTTGTTGTGAATTACTGCACTTGTCATGATGACTTCACACTGAACTCCTAATCCCAGCAGAAAAAGGATCACTAGAGAGCATTAATCTCCATCCATCAGAGAAAGCCCACAGGAGAAAAAAATGCAAAATCAAGGCTTCAGTTATTGGGCAACAACCACCAGAAAGGAATTCCTAGAGATTACTGGAGAAACCTTCTGACTGGCCTAGCACACAAAACCTTGGATATAGGACTGCATCTGAAATCTGCCTGGCATTTAGTTCAGAAAAATGCTGCCAACAGAAACATTTATACTACTATACTACAGTAAGAAATGAAGGAGACTTAATGAGAAATTCACATTTATATTTAAAATCAAGAAAGATTGAATGGCCTTCCAGTGGGAAGGCACAGTCCGTAAAGCTAGTGGAAGGGTGTAAGCCCGACAGCTTTGGAAGAATTTCATCACTTTAACTGGAGTAGAACACAGCCCGGAAGCTTCAAAAAAAACAGGGTCTTTGCTAACATAAAGCAGATTTCCTGACTCCAAACCTCCTCAGATGGCTTGCCTTCAGAACATGCTTCCTTTCAATATTGGTTTTTTCTTTCATGCATTTTTGTCTTGAAGTTACTTACCTGAACACACAAAACTTCATCTATTAGATTCCATTTAGGTCAAACAAGTCCTGTTCACAGCAACTGGCAGTTTAGCAACACACATCGCACCATCTCAAAACCCTCTTACTTTCCAAGAAGCACAGACTAGTAAACAGTCATTAAAAATAATTATCCCACCTCAGGATTTAATACTTTTTGATTCTCTCATCTTCATATCACTCTCCAAGGCACTTCATGCTAGATTTATTATTCACTGCTCTGCCTCTTTATCACTAGCACAGGTTCAAATGGCTACACACTGAGCGTTTTGGGTACAGTCCTGAAATCTTAGATGTTGATAAACATCACGGCTCTGTGTCCACAGGCAAATCAGTGCAAGCATGCAGGTATGTGCTGTACACTGCTCTGACAGGCAGACGTTTCTTGCACTGACATTTGCTATTCACTTGTCAAGCGCTAAAGTGAATGGGCTGCTCTACTGCCAGTTAATTAATTGAAGCTGTTTTCAGCTGGGAGGTAAACGAACACCAAGTAACCACAGACTTTGGCAAAGTAAAGATGATTCTTCAAAGATAGGGAAGACAGCAAGTTTAAACATCTGAAATTTCAGTCAGATCTGGGTTTCCTCTAAAGTTTGTGGCTTGGCTTGAGTGAAATAGCCCAGTCTGGGCCTACTTTCATTTGAAAATCATGGCTTCCTTCAAACTCACTGTCATGGCTTTCCCTCAACAGCCCAACATCGCACCACCCCCCTGCACATCCAAATCACTGCACATCCAAATCACTGCACATCCAAATCTGCTTCCCCTGCAGGGAGAACAAGCAGTCCCAGGGGCAACCTGCCCTCCCACAGTGGTACCAGCAGCAGAGGCCCCAGCACCTGGTCAATTTCCCAACAAGTTTCTCAATTTCTCCAAAGGGAACGAGGGAGGCAAGTCTGAGCAAGGTCCAGCCACCCAACCACTGAGAAATCCTCGCACCAAAATACAGCTCCTAAAATCGTCAAGCTATTTTTTTACAGGCACAGTCACTTGTGTCAATGCAAAAAAGGCCTCTTCATCTTAAGTAACCAACAGCAACTACTAATCCAATGGAGGAAACTCAAATACACACATATTACAAATACCATGGGTACATGCCAGCAACCTGAGAGCAGAGGTGTTAGGAGCTACACACACAACCAGCAATTCTTAATATGTTTCATGTCCAACAGAGCTACTGTGTTTCTTGCAGCCTCTTGCAACTGGATCTCTAAGGGCTAAACCCATCCTTGCCTCCCCGGCTCCCGGACTGCAAACACTTCACATTTCCCAAAATGCTCATCCAAAGCTGGCTTGCATGGCATCAGGACACACAGTGCACAGAAGCAGGAAGGGACCAGATGTCACACAGTTAGGAAATCACACGTTTCACAAGCTGTGTTTAAACAGGGGTGTTTGGTTTACATTTTTTAAAATTTATTTTCAGAAAGGGACAAAAGTTTCATTTGATCTTTTCACTAAACAAATTTAGAGGTAGGAGTAAAAAACCTACACCAAACTGATAGACCATTTCAGATTTCCTGTATATTTGATGTCTCTGAACTGACTTCTTATCAAGGTAAATGTCACATTGTGACAGGGTGAGCCATCGTATATCGGTCCTTGAGCACTTGGATTTTACGTCATGAAGATTGTGTATTCCTTGCAAGCATGTTGCATTTGTACCCCTAGCAACACTTTGCNTATATTTGATGTCTCTGAACTGACTTCTTATCAAGGTAAATGTCACATTGTGACAGGGCGAGCCATCGTATATCGGTCCTTGAGCACTTGGATTTTACGTCATGAAGATTCTGTGTATTCCTTGCAAGCATGTTGCATTTGTACCCCTAGCAACACTTTGCAACTGTGTGCCAACATAAATGTGACTCTCAAGAAACATTTCACTGAAGAAGAAAGGGATTCAGCTTTCTTACAAGTGAAATTCCCAGGCTGGCAAATTGGCCAGGCTTAGAAATTTTCTGTGAAAACCCTTCAGTTCTAAAGAAACAACTAAACATGCATCACTGTTAAAAGCTGCACTATCAAAGCTTTAAACAGGGTTAGAAACAAACACAGTAGTCTGCAGACAACAAAGAAGTGGAGATAAGAGGATTTCTGCCTTGCAGAATTTATACATCCATCTGTGATTAATATTAGGAGAAAAATGAGGGTCAAAGCCTATCTCTGAAACTGAAAGTAGAGAGTATAGTCAGAGGCATCCAACGATGCACTGTTTCAGCTTTTTTGTCATGCATTTATTTATGTATGCATGAATAAATTCTTAATACCAGAAGAATTTGCCATGATAGTTGTTCTGGAGTCTAATTACTTTATGCTGCTTTACAACATTATGTGTGTATTCACACTTTGTGTACAATGTGTAGGATTTGGGGGATTTTTGTTGTTGTCATTCCCTGTTAGAGGGACTTCCTGCAATCTCCTTCAATAATAAGAATATTTCAAAGACATCAGCAATACATACAATCTCTTTAATTCCAGTGTTTGGTAATTCTGAGTCTTCACTGTTTCTTGCAGTTTATCACAAACACACTGTCTTCACCTCTGAGGAAGGACTGAAGATAAACTTTAGTATGGGGTATCCACTGCATCGCTGAATTCTAAAATATGGCCAGAAAAATACTGGCACTCTAAATCTATCCTTTGTGTCCCCACAGCCAAATGTGAAGTCTTTCTGGATTAACTGGAGATGAAGGTCAGGCCATGTGTCATTCAAAAGGTAATTTCCCCTAGATTTGCAACAGGATCACAGATGTAACCTCAGACTTCAGTGACAGAAAATATCGATTGTTGAACAAATAATACAGATCCAGAGACAGAACTGCTTGTTTGACATACTACAATCTACAAGGATTTATTTGCATATAAAGATGGAATTTATTTTTAGATACATAACAGCATCCCTGTATACACAGACCAGGATGTGCTGCCTCTCACATCTCTGCTTTATTCATATAGGACCATAAATCTAAAATATAAGATGTTAAAGAATCTGAATGAAAACCAGATTATTTTTGACACAGTGGAAGAGCTGGTATTTCCTGTGAAAATATTAGCATGGTCAATATTTTATATACTGGGAAACTGTGGTTCTTTTGTCCTGGTGGGGTTAGTGCAGAAGTTGAACAAAGGACCTCTATTTCTTCACATTCTGACTTAAGAAAATACCATGTTAAAGAATACTAAGTTCCAACAATACAACTTTCTCGGTGTCCAGGAAGCCACCAATATACAAGACCATCTGGAAAGAAATGTGAGAACACAGTATGTAGCTACAGGCACATGGGCCAGTGCCTAGCCTAAATGTTGAACATCAGAGGTAACAGTTACTGTGTCAAACAAATATCCTGAGATGATGTGAATAATGAATTGAGTTTTCTACGCCCCATTCTTCCCAACTTCCCCTCTAGGGATAGATCCAGTTAATGTCCTTCAAACACTCTTGCCAAGCTCCCTTGGAGACAGATCAGACCAACGTTGCCACCAATGCCTGTGCTGTGAACAGCAATCAAGTTTAATGACTTCCCATGTATATTAGTTTAGCACTAATGTAGGCCCACCTCTTCAACAGAATTACTTCTGTTTGTTTGTACAGGTATAAGCAAGAGGAGAACCAGGGACTCACACATCTGGAATAATATTCCTAAAACCATCAACATCCTGAATTCCAGCTGCAACTGAAATAAAACTTCAAAAGCAATGGTCATCTCTGATACCATCTCGGTGACTATCAACTGAAGCAATAATACGGGAAATCATGGAAGCACAGCTCTGGGGGAAAAAGCTGTCTGACTCCAGTGCCTGGAAACAGAAGGCTAAAGATAAGGTGACCGTTAACCTTCAGAGAAGGGCAGGGAAGTCCCAGAATGTCCTGCCTGCAGGCTTTATTGCTCCAAGGAGAAATAAACAGAAAAATAGAAGTCAGAACTGTATACTCTTGACATTTAACTGAGTACGCAATGGTAACAGTGTTTTCTCTGTTATCTTTCCCCTGTATAAAGGTATGAATACAGTACCTGGTTCATTCCCCTATCAGCAATAAGTGAAAATATTGAGTAATAATAAATTCATTTCCACCACTTGATATCTCTGAGATATCAGACCTGTGCCCCTCTGTAAAGAATATACTATTCCATATTGCAGATATAGTGGGGAGAACTGAGGACAAGTAATTCAGTGACTGTTCCAGAATCCATAAACTGCAACTGAACTCAAAAGTTCCTGGTGACTGAAACTGTATTTTAGTCTTTCCCTATGCTTCCTTGCTCAATAAGGACAGCCAGAAAGACCCTATAAGAATAGGCACCCTATAAATATTCAAGATAATTTTAAGTTTACTGGCCAGCTTTCAGCCATGGGAACTCTCACAGGAACACTGGCATCAAAATGCTGAGTTAACTTAGAAATCAGTGACGCACAACATGATTTAGCCCTGCATGTCGAGAGTTTTTAAATGATCACATAATAAAAAATACCTCATACTGAGCCGATTTCACCACAGCAAACACATAGCACATCAGAGTCTGTACACAGCAGCCTAATACATTACTCAAACAAGTTCTGGCAATCTTTAAATATCCCAGTGTGCTCTCAATTGTCTCTTAAATATGCTGGCACTGTTCCCACATTAATGGAAAGGAAAAATATCTAATACATATCCAGCAGCAGGAAATAAACTAATTGCAGAAGAATTTTACCTAAAACTGTTGAATAAACCACAGTTCTGTGTCACTAAGTCACATAATCACGTTTAAACTGAATGTCTGCTTGATCCTTCCCAACCACAGAGCCTGGCACACACTTTAATCTGATTCACTGAGCTGAGCTATATGTCTATTTATCATCCCAGGATCAGTGGTATCAAAAAAGCTGCAGTTGAGAGCCATGTCAAACTTAAGTTCATTGTTTCAGTATCTTTCTGCTTTACCATGGAGTTTAGGGGATACCTACAGCTTTCCTAGGATAAATGCCATTGTCAGCCTCACCACTCCAGCCCCTATAGCTAACCTTTAAACAGAACATACTTGAGATCCACTGTTACTGACATCAGGTGTTAGATCATCCTTGCTACTAAGTGGACCCTGCCACCCAGGTATTCATACAGGGAAATGCCAACCAACATTGCAGGTCCAACAGAAAGTGGAGCAGTTGTCACCATGCACCGTGGAGCTACCCCTTCTACAGATTTTATCAACACCTACCCAAGAACACAAACTCAGCTTCTCTCATGAAACAGTTCCTTTGGATATAATACAGAGGCCAATATAACTGATACTGCCTGGCATGGTACTAATTGAGTCCTCAAGGGACTCTATATATTGCCTGGAGATAAGCCACTGTGAAACCTAAGGATTAACTCTGCTTGTTCTGCACTCTGAGAGCTCCCTTTGGTCATGGGAATACTAAGCAAGGCCTTCTTCAATTGAGGACTGATTATATTTAATGTACATAAGACTGGATAGGATTTAAAAGCCACTGAAGATTGATGAGCCAAGTTAACAAGATGGATTTGCACCGCTTTCCTGATTAAGCAAAACTGATATTGTAATATTTTCTCACCACAGATGAGATTTAGTTTTTCACAAAGGCAAATGCAACCACATACAAATGCTAAACAATAATAAGACTTCCAGATATTTTTCTTAGCTTGTGTAAAGTTTTCTCACCATGTAGTTGCTAAATACAATGGGATGTTAGTCAAAACCCTCTACAGGAAATGCCGCTGACTGCTGCAGAATTACTAGTGGTCAGTTAAAATGGTATTAGTGATGATATGATTAAGCTTTTATTTTGATCAGCATCAGTTACAAAACCAGCAAATACCTTATCTCTGAAGAGTCCCATACACCATACAAATGTAACACTCATTCCACCAAAATGAAAACCTGTTCAAAATCTGAAATATGTTTCCTTTGAAGGAATAAGGACACATGATTGTGCTGATGCTGAGTAATGTAGGGTAGAATAAAATCTAAGTCAGACCCTACAACTTTTTAACCGTCTTATAACTACACAATGAAGAGGAGATGCAATGGCCATAGTTTGAGGACCAGAAGAGCAGAAGAAATGTGATCATCAGAAACAGAGCATGTAGATTTCTTGCATTCCTTTTTTTTGTCTATCCAATCCACAGAAGTTGTGGTGATATTGATATAATATAGTTTTTTCAGACTCATCAAAATAATGATGGCCGGTTTGCTTATTTCTTTCTTCTTTCCTCTACTTAACATGATTTTACATTGATATGAATTAAAAAGGTAACACAAACCCTTTTGCATAGCCTAGAAGATTGACAAATCAACCAAGACAAGAACTGAGATAAATGATAGTCTTTCTTTGGCTCAGATTTCTTGCTTTAAGCTGATTTATTGTAAGAACCTTAACATTTTAATGTGTTTTCTTATACAAGAAGATATCACTTTAAATTATTGCAGAACCCACAACTTTTGGAGTTCAACTCATTATATTCACTCCTCAGTCAACACATTGTCTTCTGTAGCAACATAGTGATAACGTACAGATGATAGATTCAAAAAAGAAAATAAGCAATTAAAAAATGCTGAAAGAAGTACATTCTGGTAGTTAACAACAGGTGTATAAACATTCTCATGTTCTTCTGTTCATTGTACTGCTCTTGAAGCCTTAAGAGCATGCAAACAGGTCGCATTGTGATTTTGAAATTTACTTTGATATGCTGAATGCTGTGTCTCTTTCAAAGTACAAAAATCTTTTAAAAATTAAAGCTTTATACATCTGTAAATAAGATGTATAAGATTTCTTAATCTATCAACAAACAAAGAATGAAATGTTTTGGAAAAACTTTCATTAATATTGTATTATTAATAATTAAGGTAACTCTGAAATGGCCTCTCCAGCCAAGTTTAGTCTGCTAATGCACAGGAGGTTTTCCATGCCTCATTCTCTATAACATTGTGTTGACATCTCTGCCTTTTAAAATTCAGATTTAAAGAGTCAATTAAATAAATCCACAAGTTCCCTTTGACATGTTAAATCATTTGAAGGCAGACTCAAATATAACATATAGATTGAAAAGGCCAGAAAATCAAGTAAGCACCATTCATAAACACTCCCTGCTTCTAGCATGTTTCTGGGACGTTACATGATGGGTCTATATTTTAAATTCTTAGAGAAACTCTTGGATCATTTCTCAAATGTCAAGCAAACCACACAGCCTATCTCTCCTGTTTTCCTTCACTTGTCCTTCCACTTCCTCCTACTGAGATAATGAAAACATTATCATATAAAAAAACAGGGTAAAGTCAGGAGAGCTCAGAAATCCTGACACTCTTGGAGAGACAACAGGATCAGAGAATTCATCTTCTCCAAAACTTCCCCCTCCTGTCATTACCGGTGCTTAGGAATATACAAACAGCTTCTTGAACAATGGGATAAAATTTATCCTGACATTGCGAGGAAGGCCCTTAGATCTCTGTTTTGTGACTGTAGCCATGTGCAGCAAGTGAGTGACAGAACTGGGGAAAAAAGGTTGGTTTGCCAGACACCAGGACTCAGGGAGAGAAAAATGTCTCCATATTGAACGGTAAGGGCTGCAGCTCAACTCTACTCAGCTAGACATCTTTTAAAAAGGAAAAAAAAGTCCCCCCAAAAAATCTTGGCAATCAAAAGAGCAAAGACTGGCAAAGAACCAGTCAAATACAGCAGCATTAACCCTCTGTGTGCTGGCAAGTACCCTTCCAGTTAACCTAGTGGTATACAAAAATGGTCTTGTGAAGTATTAACTAGGAGAAAAGAAAGGACACATTTGACCACAAGGTACTATAACATAATTTATTGCAAATTGTACCAATAATATTTAACAGACTCCTACGAAGGATGGCAGCCTGTTTTAGGGGCAAATATCAGTTAATTCTAAGAAATGCATGTTCAGCAGAAAGAAAAACGAGTGGAACAGCAGATGAAAAGAATGGCAGTGAAATAGCAGAATGGGCTGTGTTACTCCTTGACATGCAATTTTGCTGAGGTTAGCCTTAAGGAGGGTGTCAAAGTTGTAAGCAAAATAAGTATGCACGCTAACCTCCATTTCCTCCCACAGGCTTTTAAGCAGAAATTTCAGGAAGAAGTAAGATCCTCATTACTTCCTACAGTTTTAAGAGCTTAGAATAGTGCAGCCACCCCAAATTCAGCATTCCCAAGTCAGCTAAACTATGAGATGGCTTAAAGGAGCGGGTATATTGGAAATAATATTTGGTGCTCTCTTCATTTCCAGTTTCTGAATCATTAAAGATCCTGCTTTCAAACTTTGTGACTGAGTATGTATTTTGGCAGTTTTGCTGCAGTTTTGGTTGCTCAGAATAATGTTCAGAGTCTTGCATGATCACCTGGCTGTGTAAGCTACAACCTGATGAGATCTTACGAGATTTTAGGAGAGAACTGCAATAGTCAGCAGGAGTCAGGGATGAATAGTAGTTGAAACAATCCTTGTTAATAACATCAGCAAGTGTCTGCTGCTCGCCAAAGAGGTGGTTTCAAGTTCTAACCTGTAGCACTCCTTCCTATTACATATACAAGCTGTCAACTGAAGATATGGAGATAAACCGATCCAAACGGAGAGAAATCTATTTGTTTAAACGACACAATAGATTGAACTTAAACAGACAGAAGAACTGGCATAGAAACTCATCTGAGGGAATGATGAGAACTGCATTTCCACTAAACCCAGTGTCAAGTACCAAAACCTCATGCAGTGTATTTCAATTCATTTAGAAGAAAATGATGAAATACAAATGGCATCTATGCTTGTGGCATTGGCACTCCTTTTAAACTTTAGGAGGACGTATATGTATCTGCGCACGCATGACGCAACATGATGCTGGTGGCATTCCAATAAGCCAAGCCACCAGTTCTTGAGTTTGGGCCATATCCAGAGCTCATTAAAATCAATGACAGCCTTTCCACTAAATTCAACTCTTCAGATCATAGCAGTCGGCTTGCAGTCTGATGTACCACAGAGACTGCAGTCACACTGCTTTGTCCCGTTTGACTTACAGCACAGCTTGATGTTTATGTTACGTAACCAAAGGTATTGAGACCAACCACACCATGCACATTGTCCACTGTACAAACATAAGGATTACTGAAAATCCTCAGTAGAAAAAAAAAAAGCTCCCCAGTTTAATACACTGTGTGTACTTTTTTTTCATTTATATATAGAGAGACTTCATATAAATCAATAAATACCTATGAATGAATGTCTAACATACTTCAACAGTATCAGATGCAGGAAGCATTCCAGTCAAAGTTGGAGCGGATTTTAGCAGAGATTAAGCAGGAACAACTAAAGATATGTTTATTGGTATTAAATGTATCAGACACACACACACACAAAGTATTGTTCCCCAAGTACTCATTTTCACAGCTGTTCAAAACTGAGTAACATCTTAGACCTTCTCGTAATGCTTATGCAAGATCCCAATATTTGCACTTGCAGCTACTGCTTTCTTGTGAAATATTCTAAGTAACCACTGATCTCTAAATAAATGTATTTAGAATTTAAATAAATGGGCCTCTGTTGAGCAAGTCTTTGGATCCTATACAGCTTCTTGTTTCTTCTCTGACTGCCATACATCTTCTTCTGGTGAAAGAAAACATAGCTATGCATTTGTCTGAAGCAAATTCCCTGACTGGTAAATTAAGAAACATTACAAGTGGAAAGAAATATCAACTTTGAAACAGAAGCCAGTGCCAGTAAAACTCCTTAAGTGACAGAATTTAACTTTTGATGGTTAAGTCTGCACTTAATTGCTCCCAGAAAAACTAAAAATAAATCTAAAAGGGGATCTACTTCCCAAATGTCTGAATACAGCCAAAACCCCTGTCCTGTGGGTTCCAAAGGATAAAGAGTTTTGAATCATCAAATCTGCATTGGGCATGTCTCCACCTCTGTGGTCACAGGAATCTGTGACATTTCATTTTCAGAAAATTTCCATCAAATCTTTGACAGAATCATAAGCAAACTGCTTATGTGGTAAAGTCTTCCAACTCACAGTGGTCTGAAAAAAATGGAGGGACTTACTTTTGGTTCACATAACATCCAAGTAATTTGGGTTTGCATATTAGAAAAAGCATTTATATACATAAATAAATGCCCTAAATATCTAAATATATTCTAAATTTGCATCAAGTCAAGTCAGGTCCAAGGCAAGAAGTGCTTTGCACTGACTTATACTCTAGTGAGAACTGAGTCAACATTTAATTTTGCAGATATGGACAAAAATTCTACATTGGACTGGACAGCTCTGAAATCCTTGCAAACCTCACACTGCCTGCGTGATAGGGCTGTATTTTCTTATGACTGTGTAGGTACTCAGTCTAGAGAAGTGTAGCTGTGTTCATCTTGATAAGTCATCTATTTATGATAAGTCACCTACTAACATCATTTGGAAGCAGATGAGCAATTTCTGTTGTCAATGTAAATTTTCTGGTACAATATTCTTCAATTGGCCTGAAGCACTAGCAATGTACTAGTCCATACACTACAGAACTAGAAGTCCAAACTATAAACAACTAACTGAGCAAACAGTGCAAAAAAGTTATTCCACACCGATGAAATCACTGGACTAAGCTTTCATTGTATTTGTTGTATCAGCAAAACAAATATATATTTGCATTTCCTATCTTACAATGAATCTGCAAAGGTATTGGAGTCCTAATCATCTATTATATTGTGTGAGAGAAAAAGAAACGGAAAACTCACATTCATGAAGCTGTTAATACAAGATAAGTCCACCAAGCTTGCCTTTCTGTTTTAAAGGTTTCAAACAGTACACTTCAACTTATCTGTAACTGCTTTCAGTTTCTGTCAAATACAAGACAGCACAAAGTGTAGAAGATCCACAGTGACTGTAATCCCAAGTGGATCAGAATGTGTGTACTAGGATAACTCTTAATTTCTCCAGTCTGCTACACCAGGTCTGAAATGAGTAAAACCCCATCCAAATATGCGTCAGACAGGCTCTGCTGAGTACATAGATCTAGACAGAGAAGTCCACTCAGAGCTCTCCATAGGACGTGGTGCAAGGACACAGCACAAGGGCTGGAAGGGAAAAGGGTCACTTGGAATGGCATTTTCAAAAGAGGAGCTGAACTAGAAAATGGAAAAGACGGGAGGTGGTTTGCTGAGGTTCTTGGATATTTTGTGCTCATAGCCTGTCTGCAGCTTGTCACCTGGATGAAAGCACTTGCCCTTACATAAGCCACTCTGACTTGTGCGAGCATAGTTATCATAGGAAATTCATCAAAGCTGTTTGGCGACTAAGGCTTTGCTGCTGCATACAGCTGTTTGTTAAGATCAAGCAATTAAGTGTATCAGCAAAATAATCATTAAAGAAATGACACAATGTCTTTTCATTCTTCAACAGTTTATGGATCTGACCCTTCACAAGACCCTACTACTTCTCTCACTTCACTCCTGAACAGAAACTCTGAGATGACATGGATTCTCCCACTCCCCACACCAGTGTTAAGACCTCACACCTGGGAGACGGACACCAATTCCAGCAATTCTACTAACGACGCAAGAGACAAAATAAAGTCCAGTTCATATTAACAACCAACTACCTAACTCCAGCTACCAAACATAGGTTAAACCTAACAGCACCTAACATAGGTGCTGATTTGGAGCATAAAATGTAGAGGTCCGACACTGGAAGACTGCAAGTCTAAGCTCAGGATGAGGATGCCCATGTAGCCCGCCAGCCCCTGCGTTCGCAGCCATACGGAGCCGAGAACACAGCGTCGGAACAAAGAGTTCCTCACAGAAAGCTCAGCCGCTCGCCTCCGCCGCGGAACAGCCGCCAGCGTTATCCCAGCCCTGCCGCCAGCCGGGGGCTTCGCGTGTGCAGCGCCCGCCGGACGAACTCCCCGGCACGGCGGCTG
>VYZQ01015001.1:18686-41170 GCA_013400655.1 Mystacornis crossleyi | reverse complement strand
CTTAGACCTGTAAGGAAATCCAAGCTGCTACTTTCAGGAAGTCAGGGATTTCATTTACTCTTTCAGTGTCAATGAGTATGCTTCCTAGGGATACTGAGACTCCTCCACTGCAAGAACCACATGTGGATTTATGTTTTCTTTTTTCCTTGCCTCTTCTGGAAGTATCTGCAGCTTGTGCAGATTGGTTTTGACATCTGTTGCCTTTCAAAAAAAGGACCCAACACCTCTGGGAATCCACACCTGGAATCTTCATCTATAGTTAAAAGACACCTCCAAAACTTCCTAGTGTAGCTGCTGTACATACTGACCAAGCAAGCTTTCTTGTCACAGTGACTGTCAGTCCTGTTCAACGTGACTGAACTGAAACCCATAGTCCTGGAAGGGCGGAAGATGAGGCCAGTGAGGGAAAGATTTTAACTGCAAGCTCACAACAGGGTATTTCTGAGGAAAGCAATTCCCCAGCACAAGCAGTCTGCCTTTCCAATACGCCTCTCTGAGACATTTTCTAAAACTTGGTAAAAATTCCCATCTGGAGCTGTTTTATGCTGCAGATATTTCCAGGAATAACAGGATCTCGACAGCCTTCAGCATAGCATCTTCTTCACATTCCACAATCCTTTCTCCTTGCACATTACTGGATGGAGAGCACAGCTAGAATGTCAGAAGATGCAACTGAAGAAAGAAACAGAAATGTGATGGAGGTGAAAATAAAAACTAATTTAAAAAAACAAGTCCAGCAAAAAGATTGTCTGTGCTTTTGATCTGAGGACTAGAGGTAATTCAGGGCATTCTTAGGTCAGGTGCCTGTTCCACATCTGGAACAGACCCACTTGATATAAGGCGGCCATTGGACGACAAGGCAAAAATCATCTCTCTTTGGCTACTTGGTATCACAAGCTGTTTGTAACACAATCCTACAACCCTTTCCTGAAGCCTCTCAAATTCCCAAGTAGGAGTTATCAGACTTCAGTCTGGGCAGCAAAGATCTAACTTGCCAGTGGTTTTATTCATCACCAGTTCTCAGTAACTGAAAAGACTACGATACCTCCTCTCTACTTTGGAGACCCTGGGTCCTTGCAGGTCAAATGAAAGCCAGCAATAGTTCCAGGTGACCAGCAGTTCTGGGAATCATAAGTAATGTAAATGAGGCATTGGCATCTATGCAAACTTTCAGTCTTAGTTTAAATTAAAATGGTCAGTCAGGTAAGTCAGAGAAAGGAATTCCTGTGAAGAGCTTCCAAAGGAACAAGGGGAGAATGTGAGGCCCAAAACCAGCTTGGCAACAATAGTATCATAGGGAACCCAGGCAAAGCACACTTTGTTTAGAATCATTAAATTTGCTCTAAAAGATGCATTAAATCTTCTAGACAAGATACGAAGTGGAAATAGCGCAGTAAGAAGAATGATTAGATGTAGCAGAGCTAATTTGGCTTCATCTCTATGCCGCTTATTAAAAAATACAAGTAGGAGTATTTTAAAACTGTTTGAACTATCCCGATTTGCAAGGATATAAAAGTTGTCTGAGTTCCAGCATTTTCTTCAATTAATAAGAAGAGAACATTAAACTAGAACACTATGCTGAAGGCTATCAACCCATCTCATAGACATAAACAGAACAGTTTCAAGGAAAAAGCTATTGTTTTCTATAGAATGGAGAGGAAAACCTGTGTGGGAGCATAGCTAGTGCCAATGGTGTTTAACTACAACTGGGCCAACTCCTCTCTGACTAGAACCTCAGTTCTCTTTAAAGGAATTGCCAAGTAGGCTTGCTAGAGGGAAATGTAAAACAAAAGGATCATTAATTTAGATATTTCCAACTGATGTATTATAATTTTATTCATACCCATTTATTTCTAAATATCTGTTCTTTTTTTTTTTCTAAGATGCATTCTAAGGCATATGAATACTATTTTATAAAGAGCTGAAAAGCTGGGTCACTGTAACTTCCAGTACCAGTGCTCATGTGGCAAATAACTTGAGATTCTATCAATCTCGGCAATATTTCCTGGGCCTTCTTAATCTAAGAATGAACTGTTCTTGGATGGTTTCTCTTGGATACTAGGCATATAGCACAAAGCTTCTTTTCCCTGCCTTAGTGTCTGGTTCAAGGTCAAATTCAGGGTTGAGGTTGTTTCAGAGTCTTGGGATTTTTTTCCTCGCTGTCAGGAAAAAATGTAAAATATCCCTCCAAATTTTTGCTTTTTTCTGCATCTGTTCCTCTACAATGTAATATCAACACAGTGAAGTGTAACAGTCTCATGTCTACACTGAGCAGAATTAACTAGGTAATACAGCTCCCAGTTTGAATAATTCTGAAGTTTCAAAGATTTCTCTAGTATCCTAAATAGGGCCAAAATGCAGAGCTACTTTATTAACAAGGACAAATCTCAGCTATCAGATCAATGAAACAAGGAGTTTTTCAAGTTACACAGCAGGTGGGAGCAAAAGTTAGTGCATACCATGACAGGAGAGATGTGCTGATCAATTAAACAAGGAGCTGTTCAAGTGTTGATCAATAAAACAAGGAGCTTCCCAAAGGAAACAGCAGGTGGAACCAAATGCCCTCAAGAGCCAATGTGTTTAAACATCTTAGCACTCAAAGTCCTTGCATGTATCCCAAAAGGCAAAACTTCATCCATATCTGCAGTGACTCACAGAGTTAAAAATGTTCGTAACACTGAGAATTAGAAAGTAAATGATATGCACTGCTTTCAGTTTTCTATAACCACATGTCCCAGTGCTAGATTCAGTAAAGGCTGCCTCCTTCCCCTGAAGGAGTGATATGAACCATCTGCCAAGCTCTAATGCAAGATCAGGTTAACAGTTGGACTCGGGGATCTCAGAGGGCTTTTCCAACCTTAAAGATTCTATGATCGAGGCTGGTACACTGCATTTCTTTTCTACATGTACCTGAGGTACTGACTTGTGTAGAGAGAATGACGATACTGGGGCAGGGCATTGGTTTGTGTTCTTTTTGAAGGACACAATTTGCAGAGGCAACTACTCAGACCCAAAACATCACTTCTGCTTTCTCACACTTGACACCAAGGAGCAGATGTCACCAGTGGTATTCTACCTGTATTCAGGGCTCCATTTGCTCCACCATCTGAACACCATACCAAGTAGATACATCCAGTTAGTACTTCCTTCAGCTTAAGTTTTAATTCACCAAAGCCTCCACTGAGAAGAAACACAAATACAGAACTTTCTTTTTCATGTTATATAGTACATTGTGGTTGCTGCTTCTGTAGTTTTGTGGGGCCTGGAGGTAATATCTGAATGAGCAATTCCCAGAAGTTTGGTAATTTCTTCCCTTTTCTCCTATGTTCAGTTTTGACAGTATTTCTAGAGAGTACTGGGAAAAGTCACTGCCCTGCCAAGAAAGCAAAGATGTGCGCTGGCACAGGTGGAGCGAGCATAGGGAATCACAGAATGGGTGAGGTTGGAAGGGACCACAGTGGGTCATCTGGTCCAACCTCCGGGCTCAAACAAGGTCAGCCCAGAGCACGTGCATCCAGATGGTTCTTTAATCTCTCCTGTGAGGAACGCTCCACGAACTCTTAGATCAGTTCCATTGTACAGTCAGTGCATAGTAAAGAAGTTCTTCAGGTGGAACTTTCGGTGCACCAGTTTCTGCCCGCTGCCTCTTGTCTTAGTGTTTGGCACCACGGAGCTGAGCCTGGATCCATCCTCCATCCAGCAGGGCCCGGCTGGTTCGCACGGCCCAGCGCGGGAGCTCTGACACGAGTCTAACGCCACCCCGGAATTATTTTTTCCGGAATTTCTGTGGAACCGTGTGCCACGGAGCCGCCGCAGCGGCCTGGCCTGATCCGACCTGCGGCCGCCTCGTCGGGAACCAGTGCCCGGGGAGCCGCTGCCATGGCCGGGCCCGCACCACCACCTACCGCCGGCGGCGGGCGCGGAGCCTCCGAACGTGCCCCGCCTCGGGGCGGCCCCGCGCACGCGCCTCAGCTCCGCCCACCGTCCTCAGCGCCCACCGTCCCTCCCTTCCTGCCGCCGCCACCGCCCCTCGGCCCGCCCCACCGGGCCGGGTGCGCTCTGTGCCGCCGCTACGCGCCCGGAGCCCGCCGAGCCACCGCACAGTCCAGCACCATGGCCCGCGAGGAGGCGGCGGTGGCCGGCGAGGAGGCGGCGGTGGGCGAGGGCGGCGGGCTGCTACTGGAGATCGTAGGCTCCCCGCTCAACCTGAGCCTGCTGGGCCTCTGCCTCTTCCTGCTCTACCAAATCCTGCGGGGCGAGCGGCCCGCGGCACCCGCGGGCGAGGCGGACCCGCCGCCGCTGCCCAAGATGAAGCGCCGAGACTTCACGCTGGAGCAGCTCCGGCCCTTCGACGGCGTGAGTGACCCGCGCATCCTCATGGCCGTCAACGGCAAAGTCTTCGACGTGACCCGCGCCAGGAAGTTCTACGGGCCCGGTGAGGATGGGGGCTGCGAGACGGGCCCAGCCCGGGCACTCCGCGCGTTGTGCCCGGGGCCACCGGCCAGGGGGAGCGCGGGGCGGATTGGGGCTGGTGCTGGCCGTGAGCGCCTTCCCTCTGCGGGGACCAGCGCTCCTGCCTGACCCCATCCCGGCCCTGGTCCCGATCCGGAGGTTTGGAAAGGGCTCGGCTTGCTTGCAGCCGGGAAGGCTGCGCGCCCATGCAGCGCTGGGAAAGCTGCGTCCCGGTGAGCTGGTGGGCAGGGTTACTGCTGCCGCCCGGGCGCCAGGGTCGGGCCCCTGTGTTGTAGAAACTCCGGCTTTGCCAGCTTACGTTGCTTCATTATTCTCTGTGTTTTCCCATGGCAGGCTCCACGTACCATAAGGGATTGGGCGGCTTTGTCGTCCTGGGGTGCCTTTGCCTGATGGAAGGCAGCAGAAGCGAAGTGTTCACTCAGAGTTGACATTCCATTCCCCGCTTTGAGTGGATATCACTCTATTGCATAGTATTTATACGTAATACTTGGCAATTTAGATTAAACCAGCTTTCTACCGGGAGCATAGTTAAAACGTGCAAAGATTGAATAACCTATGCTCGTAGAGCAGCCAGTGATGAGGTGGGTGGGAGTATGTGCACCCAGGTGAAAGAGTTTAATCACCACCACGAGGGCATGGGGTTTTATTTTTATCAGAGGCTGCCTGTTAAAACGGTTCACTGAGGCTTGCTTATTTGTACCAGGATCTGTCTAGCATAACCACTCTTGAGCTGACCAGACAGCCTGGTATCTGCAGTAGTGAGCTGCCAGTGCGACTTAGAGACAAAGAGAATAATGTAGGAGACACCATGTTTTTGGAAGCTTTATCGGTTACTACTTTTGGGCCAAACATAGATGAGACTGTCACTGAATTATGCCCTGCTGTAACTGCATCCTGCGGCAGTCAAGATGATATGTACAGCTGAGTTAGATGTGCAGTTTTGTATTTGTGCAAACTAAAACCCACTTGAATTAAGATCCAAGCTTTAGATGCTGCCTTCCTTGATGACAGTCAAAGCTGCCCATTGCATCTGATTTGGTAATGGCTGAATGGTTCACCACAGTGTTTGGCTAGTTTGATTTTCATTTTATTGGAAAAGTAAGATTCTTCTGATTAATTTAGGAAAAAGCACACTCTGGAAGATGGCATGTGCTCTACAATAACCGGAGTTCTAACTTCTTTAAGCTCCTTTTAGAAGACCTTTGAATGTCTAGTTGAACATGCAATATTTTAATTTTTGGCTTGTCATGCAAGCAAGTTAATCATTAATGAAATTTAGCAAGAGTTTGTCTTGGTATCTCATCTGCTGTGAGTTGCGTGTTTTGTTCATTTGAGTTCATCTCGCATTTTGTTTTAATAGATGTTTCCTCCAACTTGATAATTTCTAGTAGCGCCACTATATTTTCTGTCAAGCCATCCTTTCATCTCAAGTCAGGAGTATCTGTTAGAAAACTTCTATTTCACCCCAGACATAGAAATCCTTCCTCTGTTCCTTATTCTAAGGATGTGCTTCCCCATCTGTATGCTTATCCTTACCCTGTTTATATGTGCCATGCACCGTTGTGTGGTTTGTTGTCCTGATTTTTCAGCAAACTCAGTATCTTTCTCCGTGGTTTTGTCTCTTGTCCTTTTCGTCTGTTTTCTCTTATTACCAGTTAGAATAAAACTTCAAAGCATTTCAGAAGCTTGAGGCACCTGACACATGGATCAGGATAGAAAGTCATCATCTGTTTTAGTTTGGGGTCTCTGATCCATGAAGATCATGTAGCATCCATTACCTCTGCAATAATGCTGCTTATGTTTTTATTTTAAAGAGGGCCCCTATGGGATTTTTGCTGGAAGAGATGCATCCCGAGGTCTTGCGACTTTCTGCCTGGATAAGGAGGCACTGAGGGATAAGTATGATGACCTCTCTGATCTCAACGCTACACAGCAAGAGACCTTGAGGGACTGGGAGTCACAATTCACTTGTAAGCAATTTTAAACCTATTTACAAAGAAGTAGTTAACTGGTAATAGGGGAAGCAATGGTTAAAAGGCTGTAACCAGCTGCAAGCATTTTTAATATATATTTTTATATATATATATATATATATATGAGATAGAAATTGCATACACCAATAACTAGTATAGTGGAAATCAAATGTGTTTTCTTTTTAAATCTAGTGTTGAAAGATTCACTATAACCAGCTACAATGGAGTTTTCCTCCACCTGATGTCATTAGGAATCTCAGTCCTGACCTGATGTGCCCCTACTATTTTGGCCCTCTTCCTGTTTTAATTAAGACTGTTAATCATGCCACACTGAATGGCTGTTTTATTATGCTAACAAGCTTGTCACATAAACCAGAACTATGCTACCAAATATCTGACTTGAACTAGTGTTAAAATCTACCTTTACAAGTGTTGAGCATCAAGACTGACAGTGAACTCCACTCTTTGTATTACTGTTTTCCGATCAAATATGGCAATTAGTTGCTTTAAAATGTTATAACAACATTGCTAGTCTGAAATACCTGTAATCAGGGGCTTCTTTTGCTTTGTTGACAGAAGTTGACAGGCAACATAGTATAGATGTCAGTCCTTACATGTGTATGATCTTGGCATTTTTACATGCTCAAAAGGAGATATAAAATAAATCAGAGGCTTAATCACATAATCGGATAAGAGATCCATCTTTATCTTTGGGAGAAAGGCTCTCCCTTCTGTCCTACTGAATATTTTCAATATATATTACAAAAAATAAAACCCCTTCTAAGTTGTGTGTATGTGTGCATATTTGTATGTGCGTGTTTAATAGATGATGTAAATAGTCTAACAATGCCTTTGGTTGAAAATCCAGCTTTGACATTGGCAAGAGAAATAATCTAATCCAGGATTCTGTTTCTTTGGCTGGGTGAGTCCCTCAGTTTGTGTTTATTCATCTTTTGGTTTAGGCAATAAAATGAGAGTTACAGTTACATTCACTTCACGTGATTGTTGCTACAACAGTAATAGTAGTTCAGGTAGTAGCTGATTTTAGCTTTTCTCCTTTCCCCCAGTGTTTGGAACAAGTTGCTCAGAGCTGTTTTTCTAAAATACAGTCATCCTGTTCATTCAGAAAACAGTCGGAGGAGTTTAAAAAGTTGTCTCTTCAGGACAGAATAATTACTTGGATTTTTTTTTTTCCCCAGTTAAGTATCATCATGTTGGTAAGCTGCTGAAGGAAGGGGAGGAACCCACTGTGTACTCTGATGAAGACGAAAAAGATGCCCAGGATGCAAAGAAAGAGTAGATAATGCAGTGAGGAACAATCTATTTCTCAATCATAAAGGATCATTTGTAACATTCCACTTCTGTTTCACAAGGTGCAGCAGCAGCAGCAAGGCTAACAAAAGGTCCAGAGTTACAGTGAATTTTTTCTTTTCAAAGGTTTCCTATTCAAATTCAGTGGGAAATTTCTGAAGGTCTATGATCTGTTTTCCTTTAAACCCACATAATAAGTATGCATGACAAATGTCTGTGCAAAAGTAAACTGCAATTTTGGCAATAAAGGACTATTTTTCTGCTATCACCATTTAGTGCAGAGTAGGTCGAAATCAAGTTTTTCATTACCAGTCTAGCACTGTGGACACAAGCACATGAATAACTTCACATAGGCAGCACAAACACTACTAAATCTTCTTTTGTGTTAGCTTCTGCAGGATCTGGCTTCTGGGTTGTAATTCCTTTAGAAAAGGGACTATATTTTCTTTGTCCACAAAGCATCATACTCATTTGTTGTGCAATGTAATTCAATATTATGTAAGATAATTTGGCTTTCAAGGAGTTGCATTAGCGACTTACAGATGAAATACTAATTGCTTTTAAAAAAGATCAAGAATTTTAGAGGTTAAATCACTTTTAAATATTTAATAAAGACTGATGTAGTCAACATGCATAATTCTGCATGGACTAATATTTTTTTGTTCACTTTTAAACCACATCTATAGTGTTACAAAAGTTTAGATAATGAGTGGAACTAGGCATCCCTAAAGGTACACCATGGAGTGTGACTTGACTATTGTTCATTTGATTTTCTTTTTAGTAAAAAACACATCTGTGAATGTTAGTGAAAGATCAGCAACTCTTGATTCCTAGGCCTAAAAAACAAGTTGCTGGTATGGCATGATTAGCTAATGCTCTTGTACATGCACCTTTACCTAGCAGAAAAACATTTCTGGCCAACGTAACTGACACAAGTTTCCTGTACAAAATAAAACAGCGTAAGCTGTTTCTGTGTTGAGGCCTTTGTTGGTTTGGAATGTTGCCATCAAAAGAAATGGCACAATCTCATGCATAACCAGCAGTGCTATACCTGTGGACCTGACCTTTGAGTTGCTTTTTACTTATTTGCTCTCTTAGCTCACCTCTATGCTTAATTACTATATTTTTTCTAAGTGACCTGCTTCCTACCAGAGAGGGCTGGGTAAATGGATATGACCAAGGAAAAATGTAAATGTTCATCATCCAAAATACTTTCTTATAAATTCCAAGATAACTAATGATTTGCTGATCACTTGTGAACTTGCTTCTTGTCTAGGTGATTCTGCTAGTGCAGAATATCCAGGGTGCCTGTCTGGTGTAGTTCCCTCTATTTCATTTCTCTGGCTCGGCTGTCTGGTTGTTTCAATTCAGCAACACGACCAAAGTGAGGAACTGAGTCCTGACTGGGAAGGTGTAAACTAGGCAAAAGTGTTTGGAAGTAGAGTGTGTTGCACAACAGCAGCTTTCATAAACAAGTCAACACAACATATTAAAGTGCCTGAGAGCTTCTGTGGTGAGAACAACTGACTCTCCCTCAGTCCCAACACTGTCCTGGCATTTTCTTTCGGTTGCACTGGGCCTTCCTATGAAGAGCAAGGTTGTTCGAGCCAGAGAGCTTGTGTAAAGTAGTACTGTATGAACTACCTAACGAAGGGTCAAGAGACACATGTAGACCTTGTCATGACCTTTGTGTTGCTATTTTATTTTTAGAGACATTTTTATTCTTTGCAAACTACTAGTAATGGTTTACCTCGAATTGAAAATGTGCTTTCATTTGTTTAAGGCAGAAAATAAAATACTCTTGCATAATGGTGGTATTTGTTTTTATTTACTGCAACCAAATGTTATATTTAATACTCCCCTAATGTTTCAAGTTTTATACTGTCTTTCTCCAATGTGTCACATTATCCAATGCATAGATTAAAATATGTTCTAATGGAATGCTTGTAAATGCAGTTCTCTAGTAAAAGTTTATTGGAATATTAAATAGAGAACATGTTCTATTGCAAAAACAGAGTTAAGCAGAAAAAAACCCAAGTAATTGTTAATACTGAGCAAAAGCTGGAGTTTGGGAAGGCTGTAACCTACCTTTCAGTGGACCCAAGTCTTTAAGTTACTTGGTAACATCTCCTGAGGAACTGAACACTATTTTAAGTATTAAGCTGTACATTAGAACATTATGCTTCACAAAGAAAAATAGTAACAAAAACAATGCAGAAAACAGGCAGTAACACAAGACAAAGCTCATTGTTAATACTTTTTGGGGAGGAGGTATGACACTTTGGTAAGACTGTTACTTTTTCAAGGAAATCAGAGAATTTCTTGTGAGAGGGGAAGAAGTAAGTCCCAAAAGCTGCTCATAAAGCAGCGGGCACAGGTTTTACTTCCTTCCAAAGTGCTCAAGAAAATGGATGGATTTTAGCTTCTTTTTTAGTCTGTTCATTATGACTTGAACCCTTCTTTCAACAGTGACTGGCAGCAATGACTACACAAAAAGAACCATGCTAGGCAGCTTACCAGGCTGTACATTAACCAGGTAGGACATGATGACCAATTAAATGCAGAGAATGTCACCAGTCTCCCTCATCTGACATGTCCAACTCCTGTTACAAAGATATACTCTAGGACAAATCAAAACAATCTCCAACCAGGAAAACTCACTTGTCAACTGCTTTGTAAAATTCAGATATTCTTTTATCTGGACTTCATCTGCCCTTAATCACCTTTATTAGCTCTTACTTCCTGCTGTTTCAGTTTAAAAATAGTTCAGCAACAAAGGCTGCTATTGAAAGTAATGTAAGGAGTTTTATGAAAGGTGAGGCATTTCTATGCATTGCCTGGAATCCCTGGATTAAGAAGAAAGGGCTTTATATTATAATTGCTGTATTGTATTTCAAGCAGATGGGCTGATTTAATAATGGGTCTTGTGTATTTCTGCTTTAAAACCAGCCTGTAGGATTTTGACTTCAGCATTCAGCACAAGATACAACCCACAGGTCACATATTTTCAGTAAAAAGCATTGTTCAGCCAACTTCTGTTCCTACCAGCTCTGTGAGCAGGCATTTTCACTAGTCCTGTACAGAAAATTAGATTTGATGGCAAAATCTGCAGTCTCAGGGCCCGACTTGATACATCTCAAAGTAAACAGTATTTCCATAAAAAGCACCCAGGCTCTTGAAACAGCAGCTGGACACAACAGTCAGGTTCAAACTAAAAGATGTGAAATCATCCCAGAAATGTTCTACATTTCCATTGCTGAACTATATAAATGGTGCTTTTAATACATCTTTTCATGTAATAAATGTTCTAATTGCCAAAACATTCTGTAACTTTCATAGTTGGTATGTGACATTTATATCTATAACTACTAAAATCCAATCTACAAAGCCATGCATATTAAAAGTTTTTAATCAAACTGTTATATGTATCTTTAAAGATTAGCCTTCAGGATAAAAGAATTATATTAAGCAGTCCAGTGTATGAAAAGATAGGGCTCATATTAAATGTGCTGACAGGAAAAAGAAATTCTTCCCTGTGAGCAGTGTGAGGCCCTGGCAGAGGCTACCAAAAGAAACTGGATGCCCCATCCCTGGCAGTGTTCAAGACCAGGCTGGACAGTGCTTGGAGCAGGTGGAAGGTGCCCATGCCCTTGGCATGGGGGTTGGAACCAGATGGTCTTTAAGGTCCCAATCCAAACCATTCTATGATTTTTTGAAAAGTAAAATTATTATTAAAACACCTGAAATCAGGTTCTAAATAATGTCAAATAGGAAACACAGAAGTTCTCTTTCAGTATGAAGATTACAAAGTCTCACATTTTAAAGTGCATGCATATTTTATTTACTAACAATGTTTTACATGGAATGCAGACTTGGGAGATAAAGCAAATCCTCTATCAATTTCAGTTAATACAGGGTGAACGCATGAAGCAATTACAGAAATGGAGTATTTATTTGTTATTGGTTATTGTGACAGCATGTTGATAAAACACTGGAAATTTATTTCCACTGAAGGAAACACTGAAGGAAATCTTTAGTTCCTTCTCCCCCAGATTAACAGAAAGAAATATTTCCTCACCTATCACCGAAAGGCCTGTCTCATGGGAAATGGGTACTCATGGACACAGAACTGTCTATAGATTGGCAGAGGGGGAAGTTTTGTTATCTTTAATCTGCAAATATTGCATAGAGAAAAAACATTGGTATGTTACCTCAGTGCAACTGGAAACGTTTTACAAGGTCAACAAATACAATAGTCCATCTTCATTATAACTACATAAAATACCATAAAGGAAAGTTAAGAGGGGCATAAGTGTTCTCCAAAATAGTCAGAAAATACTCCTGTCAAGAAAATAAGATCTTTTTAGATAAAAGTAATAGATTAGCAGTAGTTTGAGTAGCAACCATTTGTCATTCATGACCCTGAAAAGGCACTCAGTGTCTGAACATATGAACAGAAAGACTGATAAAACCAGGCTTAGAGGCCTGTAGGAATCACCAGTATTGAAGACTGGGGGAAAACCTATCTACCACAAACAATTGTTGAAATTATTCTTTTTTATTACTATTTATTAGAGCAGAAGTTACAAACATGGGTAAGATCTTATGTAATGAAGGCAACATTTTCACATTAACTTCGTCTACTGACATGTAATAAATAAAGCATAATAAAATGAAAGCTGCAATAATCAGTGTATTGAACTTTGAACTCTATTATCTTGCTAAGGGACTTTGTCCAAAAGCAACTGTGGCTGTCTTCTAGATACAGCCAGCTGAATAAATATGGATATAACTCAAGCTCCTAGACTGCATTTGCACATTTTTGTCTACGTGCAGCACAACTCTGACAACATTTCACAATTCCTCTGGAAAGCATTTGTAAGCAAACTCATACTAAACAGCTATCTCACAATATGTGCCTTCGAAATCTTGTGAACTGCCAACCTTGCATTTCCATGGGGACTGTCAGCAAGCTGACAAGTACTGCCCTTTCATTATCTAACACTCAGAGCTTTGCTTAGACAACCGTTCAGATTCCTGGAAGCACTTCCTCCCAAAGGCCAGCAAGTTTTCAGAAACACCTCTAAAATTATGAATAGAAGACAAGGATTCCTCTAGTGTGCGTTTTACAGAAGATGGGATTTTTTGCACATTTGGAAATCTATTACTTCTCAAAATTGAGTATAAATGTCCCCCACACCTTCCAGTCCCATCATTACAACAATCTGATTGAGGAGGCACTTCATACGCTTGCTCTAGGATTGACAATTATATTTTTTCCAGTGACTCATTATTAGTAAATACTGTAATTTACATGATTCCCTGCATTCAGTCAAAGTGTAACACTCTAAGATCTCAATGTGTGTCCTTTCAAGTTCTTAGTCACTAGTCCATGAAAGTTTGTCTGGCACTGGGGAAAGTTTTGGTCCTGTTATCCAAAAGGCAAACACAGATTCTGCTTTTGTGGCTCACTACACCAGTTAGATATTCTAACCAAAGGAATTACCTAAGTAAACTCCCCCTCCCCCCCGCAAAAAACCACCAAACACCCCCCCAAAAAAAACCCAAACAAAACAAAACAAAACAAAAAAAACCAAAACCCAACCCAGTATTTCATATACCTTTTACTGATCAAAGGGCTTTCTTCTCCCACTTCTGTATAAAAACTTCAGAGATGTAGCACAGTAGCTGTTCAGCATCCTCTTCTGGGCTCTGCTCCACAGCAAGTATCTGAGCAGGGGTTTGTCTGAATTATCTCAAGAGGCAATAGAGGGCATCCTCTGACGTCTGCATCCATCTCTCTTCTCAACATTAATTTCCTCTCATCTCCTGTAGATAAGGAAAAGTTACTTGAAGTGAGTTTGTCAGGTGGGCAGGGAGGGAGAGGGAGGTGGCTGTAAGGACCAACCAACTGGAGGCACAGTAAATTGTAAAAAGGGCTGTAAGAACAGCCAGTAGCAATCCTATATGAACGTCAGATGTATTTTAGCGTAAAATTCACTCACCTGAGACAGTACTTCCCACACAGCTGTGCCACACATTGAATTGTCTACCAATGTTTTAGTTGTCTAAAGCATGTTGTTAACAGAATAACCACCCATTGCTAATGCCCAGGACAGATACTGCGCTACCCAATTAAGTAGACAAATACTACTCTTGAGCTGCAGCTGTGTGTTTCAGAGCTAAACTGAACAAACCCCTAATTGCAGAGAAGTTGCACTGGTTTTTTTAATGCCATGCTTATACTTTTTAAAACCCTTCATCACTGTAAGAACTGTGGCAACCTCACCTGCCACAGACCTGTCAAATTCAGCCCCCTTAGATGTGGTGTCCCTCTTTCTCACCTCTCCTCTGGAGGGTCTCCTGAAGGGGTGAGCCATCATGAGAGGTAACATCTGATGCTGCCATAGAGGTGTGAAGTGTCTTGAATTTCACTTTTTTGTGCAACATTTTCTTGCATTTTCTCTGTATCTTTCTGAGCGACTCCAGCTGCATGCAACTGTCCGTCTCTGAAAAGCCACATTCATCAGATAAAAGATTAGAAGAAAGCTTTTTTCGCTTTTTCTTCATTTTATGAGCATTTCTCTCCTTTTCCCTGGATTGTCTCTCACTTTTCTTTCCTTCATATCTTAATTTACTACTAGACCTCTTGCACGACTTTTTATGTTCACACTGCCTTGCCAAGCCCTCATGGACAGAATTAGAACAGGAGTTACATTGGCTGATTTCCTTCTCTTGACCTTCCAGAGCTACATTTTTATGGTAAACCAGTAATTTTCTTTCCCTGGCTCTTGCAGGCAAGCACCCTTTATTACAACTCCTGTAAATTTCTTCATACCTTCTTTCTGCTCTCTTCACTGAGCCACCACATGCCTCTCTAAAGTACTCAGAATCACTGATCTCTTCCAATAAATCTTTTAATCTGCAAGCAGATCTACATGTTCCATATGGTACAGTGCCTTCATCTCTACCATCTTCTCGTTTGAATTCCTTATTATGAGTAACAGTAGTGCAGTCCAAAGAATGATTCAGTCCAGCATGTGGTAAGTTATCAACAGTCAGTGAGTCATTCCTCTGCACTTGCAGCTTTTTTCCAAGCTTGCTCCCATGGACCTTGCTTTCTAACACTTTGTCTGTTGACTCAAGTTCCCCAAGAGTGATCACCAGCCTATAATTACTATCACTACTACAATTTCTCTTGTGGAGGTTTTGTTCAGGACTCACTTCTCTGAAGTGCTGACCATGTTTGTTACTCAAGCTGATGTCAAACCCACTACCATCATCAGACACCACTCGATTCCACTGGGACTTGTTCACAGTGGTTTTTGGCTCTAAGCAAACACGTGCATAGTATGGTGTTTGATAGTAGTTTAGTAAATAGTGGATGAATTCATCAGTCTCATAAACCTTTTGCTTTTTGCAATCATCTTCCTCAGACACTGTCTGCGTGTGAACTACATCCAGTGCTGGGTGGTGCCTTCCATGGAGAAGTTCGACGACCCTGCCATCCTGGGTAACCGTGATCAGCAAAGGCCCACAGCCTTTGCTGGAGGAGTTGCACACATCTCTGCCAGGCAGTCCATCAGAGCTCAGGGCTGGAGAGGGGTCATTTAAAATTGTCCTGACTATGTGACAAGTAGGTGCGTGGAAGTTACTCACATCTCCTTCCTCACTACATAAACCGCTACCTTTTTGGGTTAACGGGCACTTAAGCTCTTCCTTACGTTTCAGCTCTTTGTGCGTATGATAAAGGGAGTTAATCAGCTCCTGCTGTATGTCTTTAAATGCTGTTTCAGAAAATGAATCGTCCTTCTTTACACCCAGTGAAGGATCCACTTTTTGACTTGCCAACTGCGAAACCAAGAAAATAGAAGTTTATTTAACACATCACCTTCATAATTAAGAAGGCCAATGTCAGATGTAATGGCCCCTAAAATTCATGCAGAACGGCAAGGGTAGCCTCTGACTTCAACTCATAGTAAATTTCAGTCCTTTAGAAATCTTCTACATTAAGGATTGGGGAAAATACACACTCGTTAAAAGCTGCAAGCAAATTTTCCACCGCAAATAGCAAAGACAAAGCCATATTAGAAATTAAAACCCCATTTTCATTTGAAACTCTTTTTTTTTTGCCCAAAGCACTAAACTAAACCTACAAACAGTAATTTGTGTGCAAAACACTCAAATTTTATCACTTTTCTTCTGACTTTCTCAAGACATTATCTGAATCAAACTGAAATAAGCCTGGTAATGAGTGCAAGAAAAAAGAAGAGGCTATTAGAAATGCAACGGGTATAATCTGTGCCAATTTAATTCAGTCACTTGTAGACCTGAGACGAAAACAAGCAGAGAGAGCATCATTTATGTCCCCACCCAAAAATTCCTTGCTTGCAACACTGGATCAAGTCTAATAGAGCTAATACAGCCTTTCCAGCCCTATTTTTTACTCAGTAAAGATAAGGTCTTGAAAAAGCACCAAAGGCAAAGTTTCTGGATAAAAATGCACTACGTTTGCTCTCAGGGTAGGACTGAGAGCAGATTTGCACAAGACATGGACCTCAGGCCTTCTCAGTGTTCAGTCAGCCCCAAAACAGTCTTCTGAATAGCATCAAATGTCTGGTGAATTATTCAAGCTGTAATAAATATCCTTAAAAATTTAAAGTACGTTTTAAAATAGTCTTACTTTCACACGATTTAACAGCACTGTAAGCAGTCTGACAGACTCCACTCTTCTCTGAGCTAGCAGGGATCTCCTTTCTTCCCAATCAGGCATATTCTCTGGCCTCTGCTGTTCTTCAGCTGGTACCTTCTGCTGCTTTGGGCGATGTTCCTCATCTCCATCTATCTGCCTCTCTTCTCTCCTCTCGAGCTTAGCTTTCCTTTTTGTCTCTTGAACTTCTTTTCATCACCACATCTTTTTCTAGGTAATTATCAATATGGGACAATTTAGATGACACTTGTTTTACATTTTGCATCCTGGGGAATTGGATGTAAGTCTTTGAAGTGCTAATAATAAGCAACCAGTCACCAAGAATCACATGTGGCTAACAAGGAAGCTCATTCGCTTAAATAACGTTTGTAAAAACACGGCACATAAATTACACACACCTAACTGATCCCCACAGTTAGAAAGCTCTTTGTCTCTTCAAATGGTTTGTATTCTTGGGTTTTCTTTATAAGCACTGCCAAGACAACAGCATCACATGATTCATTGTCTCCAAGGGCACAGCTAGACACTAATGATTTGGATCTAATTCTTAAATTAACAAATCTCCCCTACAGATTAGCATGAGGGTGGCCATTTAAGAGGTATTACAAGACTCTTGTAATTCAGGGGTTATCACTGAGCAAGGCTTGCCCAGAGCCAAGGTCTTTTCTGCTCCTCACCCACTCCAGCTGTGAGGAGGCTGGGGCTGCACAAGGAGCTGTCAAGGGACACAGCCAGGACAGCTGATCCAGACTGACCCGGGGCATATCCCAGACCATATGGCCTCATCCTCAGCAATAAAGCTGGAGGAGAAGGAGGAATGTGAGTCATTTGGAGTGATGGTGTTTGTCTTCCCAAGTCACTGTTATGTGGGATTGGAGCCCTGCTGTCCTGGGGATGCAGAACACCTGCCTGCCCTGGGGAAGTGGGGAAGGAATTCCTTGTTTTGCTTTCCTTGCGCACATGGCCTTTGCTTTACCTACGAAGCTGCCTTGATCTCAATCCTTGACTTTTCTCACTTTTACCTTTTTGATTCTCCTCCCCATACCACTGGGAAGAAGGGGAGGGAGTGAGCAGCTGTTGTAGGACTTAATTACCAGCTGGGGTTAAAACGCAACAGGCTATCACCACTTTTTTGCTCTGTAGGAAGTAGATCTACCAAATAATCAACATGACGCATCACAAAAACCTCCAGAAAACTCAAGGAATAGTGTTCACACAAATAAGTGTTTAAAAACAGTTTTTAAAGAAGTATTTGAATAAGGAAGAATTAGCAATGGAAGCATAGCAATGCTTTAGAGACCTAGCATTAGATTCACTATGCTCTGCATTCTAAGTGTCTCTTTTTTTAAGAAGGTGCATAACATGATTGAATACCAATGACAGTTTAGGATGCCATCCAAACACATTATCTAAATAATTAGAACTTCAATATACTACTACTACTCATATGCAAATTTAAGAACACTGCACTAAAGATAACAAATAACACACAAAAAATGGGTAAAGACAGAAAAGTATTCTTTTCATAGCTTTGGACTTTCCAGTCAGTTGGGAGGCACTGAGAAATGTACATCAAATAATTTTATTTCAGGGCATAAGGACATTGATTTAAGATGTTGCCGTGCAGAGCAATACAAAAACCACACATGCAGAACCTTAAGGAATCAATCCTCAGAACAATTTGAGGGCAACAGCTCTCACTGTAGGCCCGCAGAATCATAGAATAATCCAATCTGAAAGGGACCTCAGGATATCTCCAGTCCAACCTTTCTCATAATCCAGACCCCTGCATCTGATGCCTTGCAGGCAGAATTATCATTATGGTTTTCTTCCCAATATGTAAATTAACAACTACATAGTATTGTTTCAATTTCTCCAACTCCTTTTTCCTCAAAGCCTGGATTTTTACACAGCCACTCCTCCTGTATTTTAGTTGGTATGAGGAAGTGTAACAGATCTCAAGAAAATGGCACATTCTCTAAAAATATACTCTCACCTTTCAACCCCCTCTCTTTTTTTCCCCCTTTTTCGAACGCGCTCCTGTTCTTGCAGCTTTAGTCTTTTCAGGCTTCTGTCTTATGGCTCCTTCACTAAAAATGTCTGGTTGTGTCAAAAGCCACCTGTCACAGAAGAAGCAGAATCAGACTTACCAGCCCAGTTTGCTGTGTATTTATACAAACACAGACAACCTGCTGAGCAAATGAGAGACCCCAGATGATTACCAAAATACCACTACACTCGTGAGAATGCCTCTCTCTACCCTGACATACCAGAACTTCTGAAGTTGATACTGGATTGTCAATCCAGCTCAAACATCCCTCTCCCAAATGCTGTGGCATCAGGGGCTCACAATCTGACATCATACCTTTGACCAAACCCATTCCTGGCAGGCTCTCCTGGGGACTCAAAGTTCAGCATGTTCAGCATAGCATTCCCAATTGCAGGAGTTATGCAGTTCTGCCAAAACTAGAGTCCACCTTTTGGATCAAATGCTTGTTTGCTTGCTTTTAAATTGATGGATTCTGTTGCTATGCGCTGCATTTCATCAGCTTCAAATGCCCAGATGGAGTACATTAAAAGAAAACACTCAAGGAGGTTGCATCAAGGTCTATGTACACTGAAAAAATAAATAATAGGAAGTATTATTTCCAGCATAGAGGGATATTTCAGTGTCACAGTTTAGAAATTACCAGCTGGAGAAAAAAATGAAACAGGGTACTCCCTAATAAGTGCTTATGGAGGTAAACCAATAGGCTGATGAAATTAAGCTTACAGGTTGCACATTTTTTTTTAAAATGCCACACTAGGCATAACACTTCAGTGGATTCATCTCTCAACATACTTAAACAAAAAGGTACAGAGAAGAGAATACCTAGCATTTTCCAACCAAGAATCACCAGGCAGCTGCTACACCTACTTCATGTTTAACAATAAGAAACTAAGTATCTTTCAGAGTATCATCAGTTCCTGACATCATTTCCAGTTTCACTGCCAACTACACTGAAAATATTGACAACCTTTAGCTTACCCAGAGAAATTTTTCAGGAAAATAAAACAGTATAACGCTGAGTTTTGATTAAAGGAGTTAAGTTCAGATACTTGAACTCCATATATCAGTATACCTACATCTAGTACAAACAGGATAATCACATGGGGTTTTTTTGCCCCTCACATTCTTAATTGTCTAAAAACTTTACAGAGAGGCTTCCACTGGTTATCAAGGACTTTTCAGGCCTAAATTCAAGGAAAAAGAAGCAGAAGTTGGTAAACCACCATCTGTGCCAGTTTCTTCCACAAAGCCTCAGCACCTAGTTACAAGTAAAGCTTAGTGTATTTTAATACTGTCCATATGCTATATTTTTATTTTATAGACACAATTTTAACATAAATACAGACTAAATCATATGGAGAAAAAAGAGATACATCTACAAAGAGAACTGCAAGAGTGCCACATAAAAGCTTCCACTTAAGAAACACGAAAAAGAAGTTTGTAAGATGGTTTTCATAGGTTGTAAACGATAATGCTATTACTTGAAAAATGCCTGTTTGCTTTCAATATGGGAATGTACAAGGGAAGACAACCACAGAAACTGTTTGGTACAAGAGGGTGACTACACTTTATTGAGAATGACAAAGAGAAAAACCCACATATGTACTGGAGGAAAAGCTAGTGCAATTAACATTAACATAAAATAACCAGGAATCTCTGGAAGCAGAAGCTACAGCACAGACTGCAGCACTGAATCGCTCCTCTTAGGGAACTGCTGCCAAATGCACTCAGAATTAACCGTAACTTTGTCTCATATAAGGAAAGCAGATACACAAAGCACTTTCTACAAAACTGAAGCAGTGAGTAATCTCCAGAGTCCTTTCTGCCCACTGTGCATTAAGATAAAGAGCTTCCTAAAGCTTTCCACCAAGTTAATGCCAGCTACGCTTCTGCCACCCCACTACGATTTGTGATGCTGCAGGTTAAAACATCCAGGACATTGTTGTTCAACCTGTAGAGATATGAAAGTCAAGCCTGCAGACCACCTGGTGTACACAAAATCTTGTTCTGTTTTGCAAGTACTTCTTCTATTAAATCAACTGATATATTATCCTGCCCTTGCAAATCTTCTTTCACTTATATCCTTATGCCATCATGGCTGCAACCATGTTCCTACTACAGCAATAAATCACCTAAAAGCCCTAAATTCTCTTCATAGATCTGAGTAAGCTATAGTGGTTTGCTAGTGCACACTATTACCCTTGCTCTTCCCCACTTGTGTTCATTGCCAGGAGATATTCAAGCATTAGAAATTTATTTCTCACTATGTAACTGTGTACAAAGCACAGAATTATTTACTGGCTGATCCACTGAATTTCTGCTCAGCAATGGCTTTTTGGAATCACCCCTGACATATCAATAAGCCTGTACCTTAAGTTTTAATTGTTGCAACTGACAAATCACAAGGAACTTGACCTTCAAACCCTTTACCAAATTATTATTTCAGTTCGGCCACTCTGCTATGGTAATAACATTTGGAACACATCTGCCCTTGCACTAGGGTTTACTATAGTAACTGCAGGCTGAACTGTCCTTATCTTACAACACCCTAAATTGTGTCACCTAAGTTCATACTTTAAAACAAACTGACACTTTAGAGAAAAATTAACAACCTGGCAGTATCTAACCTGAAACACTCACGTAGTCCATATGAGCAACACGTAAGTAGTGAGAATAATCATTCCAAAGGTGCCACTCACATTTGCTCACTGTGATGTGACAGCTGATGGTAAGAGCTCTTACCATCCCCAGTTTCCCAGCTGGTCACTCATGCCAGGCCCTAGGACATCACACTATTTTCAGAGACCATACCATCAACCAGGTCAGGAAAGAGGGTTATCTTGAAGAGGGGGGAAAAAGATCATGTTTTGCCAGGTTACTTTTCAGACATTTGGTTTCTCTGCTCTCATGGACAGTGTGGCACCTGAGCAGTCCCACCAGCAGAGCTGAAGGCAAGCTTAAGGCAGAGGAAATATTCAGTTCTGCAGAGGTGGGTATACAGGAGCACTACAAGCTAAGGCAATGTGGCGAGTGTATGTATTGATCCACAGCAGCAGAGAATTTATCATGCAGGGGGAAAAAAAGCTGGGGTTGTTTAGCCTGGAGAAAAGGAGGTTCAGGGGAGACCTTATGGCTCTCTATAATCACCTGAAAGAAGGCTGGATCCAGGTGGGGTTCGGTCAACTCTCTCAAGTACTGTGAGAGGAAATGGCCTCAAATTATCATCAGAGGAAGTTTAGCTTGGATGTTAGGAAAAACTTCTCCACTGAAATGGTGATCAGCCATTGGAAGAGGCTGGAAGCATGATCCCTGGAGGCTTTCAAATAGTTTGTGGATGCGGCACTTGGTGACACTGTTTAGCGGTAAACACGGTAAATGTTACTGGTTAGACTCTATGATCTTAGAGGTCTTTGCCAACCCTAGTGATTCTAAGACAAGCATTTACCAGAAAGTCACCTGGAGAAGTTTGAAGAAGAGCATTAAACTGATTTTTAACATATGAAATGAGTTTATCCAGCCTGCTCTATGCAAACTTAACTTAAAAGGAGCAGTGGTAAGAAGTGCTGCTGCTCTGACGAATACAGTAATAAAAGGGATGTTTTGAACTCTCCCAGCAAAAACTCTCCCAGCACCACTGTGCTCTACGCTGTCTGAAGTGAGGATAAAATAAACCGCCAGTCCCAGCCCAGTGGACGGAGCCACTGAAGGCCGCGGTTCCCCGAACTCGGGTAGCGCCGCAAGCTGGGTGCCAGGAGCGCCGGCCGAGGGCAGCCCGGCGGGAAGGGCCCAGCCCTCGGCAGCTTCAGCGGGAGCCTCGGGACCGCGACCCGGGGCGCCCCACTCCCCCGCCCCGGCTGCAAGCCCCGGCCAGGTTCGGACCCAGCTCGGGCTGCCTGAGCGCCGCGGCAGCCGGGCTGGGCAACCTCCACGCCGGGAAGCCCCGGGCCCAGGCCCTCCGCGCGGGCCA
>VYZQ01015001.1:0-15735 GCA_013400655.1 Mystacornis crossleyi | reverse complement strand
TGGGTTTTTGTTTGGGGGTTTTTATTACAAGAAAGAGAACACCCTGTTTTGGAGAAAATCTCTGCTACTACCTTCTTACTGGCTGTTATCTCCTCACTCCACAGACTCTGGCCTCTACTTGTATCTCCTTTCCACTTTCGTCTCTCCCCTCCCTGTGCCTTTTTTCCTTTTTCTCTGGCAGCACATCAACAAAACCTAAACTAATTGACCTCGTAAATCTTATTAAGGATGTTCACTCAGTTCCTCAGTTCTAGTATCAACACAGAGTGCTTCAGAAGCAGAATGCGGTGTTTTTGTGTAGTCGTGCCGTTGCTGCATTCCCTCCCTGGGGAAATATGTTTAATTGTAAAGAGAAAGGGGTGTGTCCTGAGTGCAGCTGGGTCCCTGCTGCGAGGGCCCTTTTTTCCCGGCAACATAAATGGAAATAATGTAATAATCCGTTAATTCAGGTGCAAACAGGGGCACGGACACAGTCTGGACTCACCCCGCGGGCAGGGCCGCTCCGCTCCGGGTATCCGTTCCGGGTTTTCCTTCCGCCTCCACACCGCACGCCCGGCGCTCGTGGAACCCCGCGCCACAGCGCCCCCCGGCGGCCGAAGCGGGCGGCACCGCCCCCACTCGGGCCGCGCCTCGCCGGGCCNAGGTTCCTTTAGAAATGAAGTTACAGTGCAACCTGCAGGTGTGGCTGTCACATCTGTTCTTTGCAACGAATTTGTTTAATTAATTGATATGCTTTCAAGTATTTGTGTTGTCTGTATCAAAGAAAATAACAAAATCAGAAGTCAAATATTTTACCCTATCACACAGGAGTTGTTAAGCAAATTTGATCGGTTTTGACATTGATATGTGACATTTATTTGTTTTAAGATCTTGTTTTTGACAATACACAGATGCTAAACTAAGGTAAGTACTGGAAGGACTGCAGCAGGATGAACATGGAGCAGTGTTGATGGAGGTCTGCCAACCGTGCTGTTTCCTAGGATTCTCTTCTGCTGCCAGTATCTCTCAGCCTTTGCAGGGAGTGCCTGTCTGTTTGCACACCCCAGCATGTTTTGCTACTCCGGGGGCTGGGCTTCATTCTTTTTTTCTTTTAATTGCAGTCACCTGTTCATGGTAGCACATGACATTTCCTCCCAGCTGGGCCATGGGTTGTTCTGTTCTGGGCAGCGGCAGCACAGCCTCGCAGGCACTGCCAACCCGCTGGGTCTGTCACTCATCTGCCCCAGCAAGTCACCTGCCCATCACTGCCTGCACCCTTCAGGAGACCACAAAGGAAGTGACTCTAAAACTGGGCAGCTTTGTTGTGCCATAACAAACACAGCGGGCAAACAGAGTGAGATACTGTGAGTGAGAAGGCACAAACAGTAATTTAAATGTAATTTAAAGCTCACAGAAAAGGCAGTGTGTTACACCAACATAAACCAGTTGATTTTGAGCAAAATAACTTTTTTGTTTGTTCAGCTTGAAACAGTGTATTCCCTTTGCAAGGCTAAAGTTTGTGTCTAGTTTGCACAGGGTGTTCTGAATTACGGGTGGAAGTAGGCTACCAGGAAGTTAAATACAAGGTGCCTATGCTTAATCCTTGATACAGTATTTGGGGATTTTTGAAAATCTTTTCTACTGCGAGAATGGTGTGTATAAAGGCAAGAAACACGAAAAGAGAAATGTTATAGGGCAGCTTAGGTAAACAGTCCCAGGAGGAGCAGGACTGAGCACGGTCAGCACCCTGGGGATGGTGGCTCCGTGCTCCCTCAGCAATTACTCTGCACAGACTCTTGCCTTTCCATGGTAGCTTTAAATGTTATCAAGTAGTGCCTAGAGACACCCCACCACCTTCTCCACGCATTTATGCAAACCCAGGAAAGTTAGGCTGTGTGCGTTTAGGGACTATATAAGACACAGGAAAAAAGGTTTATGCCCTTTTGCTTCTGCTTGGCTGGGCTTTCTGACCTGGGCACTCCCAGAGCTTGAGACAAGTAGATCGAAGGATTTGTCATGCAGTAGAAAATGCACATTCATGTGAAAAAACATCAACTGAGTGAACAGTGACATGTAAATATTTGCAAATTATTTTCTTCTGCACATGGTTACGCCATGTGGGTTAAATGTAGATGTGCTGTTTAGATGTTTTAGTTAATTCTTCCAAGATAGAATAATACATTTTTTTACCTCCAGCTAAAAGTGTCTAGTGTTTTTACTTGCTTCTTGCTGCCTCCAGGACATTTCTCCCTGATGTAGGAGTTTCCTGTCATAGAAAAGTCCTTCAGTGCACCACAAGTGTATGATTTGCGTGTAGCTTTTGAAACTGTGCTTCAATTTCAAATTATCAAATTGAGACTTAAACTCCTGAGCATAATAATGCTTGGACATAAGTCTTCTCTAGAGGAGTATCTGTGTGGACCTTCCTATCCCAACATAAGTAACAGAAAAAGGTTCAGTTGCTGTCAGAAGGCCTGTGATGGCATTATCTACATATTTCCTCTTATGTGATAACCTTAACTGGAAGGTTGAACCAATGTCTTTAACGGATGATCAGAAAATTTCTTGCAGATGTGTTTTAAGTCATGGTAGTTTTCATCCTGTATATGGAAATATAAAAGAACAATTTTCATCCTGTAAATAGATGCTTGTGTGGTGTTCCATATAAAAAGATCTTGGATGAATCACATGTTAAAGTTTCAAATCCTACTGCTGAAGGGGTTTGTGGACAGAAGAACATTTGCATCAAGAATCATCTGCCTTAATTTTTCATGTGTTTCATTCATAGTGTCATTAATAGTACTTCTTTTATGTGTTTGCTTTAGACTTGTTACCCTTTTCACGGATGAGCTGGGCCATATCTCCCACTGGAGAGCCATCATGGCAGGAAGCCTGGCTGGCATGGTTGCCACCATCGTGATGTATCCCACTGACGTGATTAAAACTCGGCTCATCGTGCAGAACCGGCTGGAACCGTCTTATGAAGGAATTCTTCACGCTTTTTACAAGATTTATCATCAAGAAGGACCCTGTGCACTCTACCGTGGTGTTTCACCAGCAATATTAGGTAAAACAATAATGGGGTGAAATCACCTCACTGCCTGGTTTTTGTTGCAGCTATGTAGTGTGTTCACTTGCTCACTTGATTTCAAAAGCAAGTAGGAATGTTTTCTTGTAGAAGATGTGGAGATTTGCAAGGCACTGCAATACTGATAACCTTTGCGGTAGCTTTATTACTTCAAATTAGGACCAAGTGTGTAGCATTTTATATATGGTTAAGTGTTCAGCAAAATACTCTTTTCCTTCTTTTATAGATGATTTGGTTGTGCTTGGATGAACAATTTTCACCATTAAACTCTGAAAAGACATACACACACGCACAGAGCGTTTATAACTCCTATTGATGCATGAGAGTGTCTCCTGAGCTGTTCAGTGAAACCAGTTGTGGTGTATAGTAGATGTGAAAAGTAAAGATTAATTATATTCTCTCTTTTCTTGAAATTAATTTTTATTTATTTATTTACTCTCCATAGCCTTTAAAAATGCCATTTAACTGAGTCCACTTTCTCACAATATGACATTATATAAAATGGGTAACGACAACAATAGTAATAAATGTATAATCCCACTATAAAACTGATGAGAGCATGAAACAAGCAAAAGAGGCCAGAAGTATCCCTCATCAGCCTAACTGAAGACATAGCTGTTTACCTGTGCAGGTCCTAGGGTTGGGTTGGACTGAGAAAGAGCTTGTCACGAGAGAGAACCTGGAGAAACACCTGACCTGTCATGAGACTATAGCACTTAATAGTTCTGACAATGTGCACATTTTAGTATGTACATTTATGCCCCTATCAGCACACCTAGATGCTACAATATGGGTGTTTGGTGGTAAATCAGGGACTAAAGAGTAAAGTTCTTCAAAATCGACATTGGGTTTGTGGAATGTGAGGTGTAAATTGGCAGCGGCTCCTCCCATCTTTCTAGTTATGTGATGAGCAACTCTCTTCTCTTAGTGTTCAGTGTGTTGATATAATCCTGTCTGGTTTGCTTTCTAGGTGCTGTCCCATTTTCTGCAGGCTCATTCTTTGTTTACATCAGTCTGGACAAAATCTGGCAAGAACCCATAGTTCATTTCACTCCTCTTCAGAACTTCATAAATGGCTGTGTAGCAGCTGCTGTGGCACAGACACTTTCTTTCCCCTTTGAGACTGTCAAGAGGAAGATGCAGGTACAGAACATTAATGTTACCAGTACTTTGTCGTAGGTGCTTGGTGCAAGAGCTTGGGACCAGACTAGCCAGGTGATCACTGGTGCCATTTTATATCTCTTACCAGTAGGCTACAGAGACTTTGGTTTTGGTTTTCTTGGGTTTTTGCTCGTTTGGGGGGTTTTGTTTGTTTGTTGTTTTGTTTTGTTTTGTTTTGTTTTGTTTTGTTTTGTTTTTAAAGCCTGGAAATTATTGCTACAAATGGGTTGTTAGCCCTTTTATGTGAGTTCAAGTACTATCATGGGATACGTGTATGCTCTCAGACTCCATTTCTGTAGCTTTATTTCTTTTCTTTTTCATAGCAGCTTCATCAGCTTCTCAAAATTCAGAATTGGCAAGCCTTCTGTGAAATACAGGCTGAAAGTTTGCCAGGTGAAGAAATTCAGTCCCCTTGGTGGTAGGCAGGATGAATGAGATCTATGTCATTTTCAGAGCCTCTGTGTCTGCCATTTATGCCTCACCACAAAACAAACAAACTTGCTCAGTATTAAGTCTGAAGGATCATAACTGTCCTTGTTCTTATTTCTGACTCCTCTGGTTAACAAGTGACTTACCAGCTGTGGGTGCTGCTGTTTTCCTGGAGAATCAGCAGCACAAGAATTACTATCTCTTCCTGATCCTTTCTCCCAGAAGTTTAACAATAATGATCTAAAAAAGATTCAAACCACACAAAACAACCACTATGCCACAGCTTCCATCTCACTGACATAATTCACTTGCTGATGTTGACTTTTCATTAGAACTTCATCTGTAGAGAGACAGTGACTAGCTTTCATTATAGGGTCATTCTCTGGCAGGGGCATATGAGTTTGGGTTTTCAGCCTAGTTCATGGGAATGTAGATTTATGGGAAGCTTTTGTGATCTTAATAGAAAAACAGTAACTTGTTGTGGCAGCCTTATAAAGGTCCTTGCTCCCTTCATGAAGTGCTAGCCTGGGTGGCAAGTCACAAGATAGCAAAAGGTCAGTGAAACTGAATTTCCCTCTCCTGCTCCCCAAGTTCCCCTTTTCAGGGCTCAGATGCCGTGTCACAGAAGCCTTCACTGCCCTCTCTCCATCTCGTAGCAGAAACCTCAGCAAGAGGAGTAAGGGTTTTCATCAGACCAGCTCATGTAGCTTATGTGTCCGGAAGTCAGGGTTTAAACTGAGGCCTTTCATCAGGTATGTTGTAAAATATTTCAGACAAGAAAGAAAGGAAAGGCATTTACTGTGCTGTTTCCCTTTAAATATTTTCTGTCGATGCAACAGTTACTTGAACATTCAGCTTTTGTAATCAGTTCAAAAGTAGGTTTTGGCTCTAACTGGTGCGATGTTTTGTGTCAGGCTATGTGATGACAGGCATGTGAAGAAGTGGGACAGGCCCGTGTTTCATTTTCCTGCCGCTAGGCCGTGCTCTTCCACTGAAAGGAGGCTTAAGTCATCGCATCAGCACTTCCAGCAATAAAGGAACTGGATTTATTGCCTAAATATGTAGGAAGTGGAGAGGCTAAAAATACTTTGCATGAAAACAAAAGGCTCATCAACAGAGAGGGTTTCTTCCTCATAAGTGCATTGCAACACTGAATAGTGATTTTCTGAGCTTAGAGAAACACCTCCTGTTCAGTTATTTATTCTGAAGGCATGAGAGAAGGCAAAGGTATTTAAAAAGAACGAGCTGCCTAGGTGCAAAATCTGGTAATTTGTTGGGTACTGGAAATTACTTAATTCATGGAGAGTTGTCCAGAAAAGAGACCTGCTGAAAATCGCAACCCACACTGATACTAAGCTCACTGGAACCCTTGCAAGGTTATCCAAGAAGTTTGGGTTTTCCAGTTTGCACCTGGGTATGGCCTAGCTTTGCAGGGATCAGCTCTGCTTTGTGTTTTCTGGTCTGTGGAGTTTGTAGGGTGCTGGTCAGAAGAGAGAAATGCCTAGTACAGCACCAGGAAATGTATCATGCAAAGGGACGGGCCTAGAAAGGGGGAGAATAAAGAAGGAGGAAAAGAACTTCAAGACATTTCAGAGTTCTGTAGAAAATGGGGGAGCAGATACTTCTGATCACAGTTTTTCTCAGACATTCTGAGTAGCCTGTATTCAGTGATTCAGCTTCCTATGAAAGAGGGAGGTACTAAAGCCTTCAGCCCTGGTCCTGGTGTGTGCTCTGCAGTCCACACAGAGAAGTGCTAGGCTTTTTTGAAGCAGTGAATGCTGAGTTTGTGTATGAAGAGGAACTCAGCAGACTGTGGAAGTCAGATTCCTTTTCCGTCCCTTTTGTCCCACCAGTCTGACAGATGGAGGGAGTATGTTGCTAAAGACTTTTCCAGTGAAGCTGCTGGTGATGGGGAGCCAGGGAGTTGTAAGACAGTCTCAGGAGCTTCAAAAACTGAGAAACTAGGACACAAGGCTGTCTCTGTTGATTCTGGGGTGGAGTACAGGCATGAGACCAGGACACCCAGTTCAGATCTTTACCTGATATGGTAGGCAGCCTTAGAAGAGTTAGCTCCATTCATCTCATCTGGACCGTGCTTGAATTGTTTGCATAGACTAAGAAATGAATTCTGCTATGGGAGGAAGGATAAGGTGCTATTTTTGATCTTCACTGTAATAATCTTGCTTCATCCTTTCTAACTTTACATATCTGAATCCTACACTTCTGATGCTGGCTGCTTCTGTCACTGACAGCTGTGGGAGTAGGAGCTGACTGTCAGTGAACAAGTCTTTAAGAAGAATTGTGTTCTGGTGATGCTTTATGATGTCAGATTTGCTCTGTAACAGTGGCTTCTTCAACCTTTGCTGTTAGAATTGGCTTTGTTGAGTTTATTTAAAAAAAAAAAGAGATGCTGTGCTGTGCTATATATATCTGAATGTTTTTCTTAAAAAAATGTTAATTAATATGAGTGAGTCTTACTGAATATTTGAGTCCTCTATGTTGTGCTTATCCTAATTTTATTCCTTTGTCTTCCTTTTTTTCACTTTGCTCCTGATTGGCATGTTAGAGAATTCAGAGGTACTGTATGCATGTTTCAGCATGGAAATACGGCTTTTTTTGTGCATCTGTAGAAGGGGATTCGTGAAGGAGAGGGTTATTCAAAGGCATGTTCTGTATTGTTTTCCTGACTTACTTTTATGATGTATCAGTTTCTGAACAAAAACTTACTGATCTTTATATCCTTCTGCTATTATTCTTGGCTTTCCTTCCTTACCTCACAATATAGTGTTCTTTGTTAAATCCAGGTTCTAAGCCATATTAAAGTACTGCCCTTTTTACCTTGCAGACTTGCATACAAGAACACGGGGGTTTTTTTCAATTTTTTTTCCTACCTTTAGCAGGGAAATTTTCCTTTGAATGAGTCTGGGTATAAAGAAGCACTAGTAATGTTTCTACTTTCCCACATCATCTTTTTGCCTATGACAATAGGCATAAAGTGCCTATTGGACTGAGGTGTGGCATTTCGTAAGGGAAGATGAATTTAAAGCTGTTACAGGCTATATAGAAGATTACTGTTAGAATGGCATTCCTCCCAGGCTATGTTTGGAACTGAAAACCTACAAACACACAAATGGTCAATGCAAACCCAGTAGCCACGTTTGGCACTTCCCTCTGCTCTCATGACATGCAGAGGTGGGCTCAGACACCCCTGCGTGGCACTTCCTCAGCCTCTGTCCCAGATTGACCTGTGACTTTGGTAGTTTTTAAAGTAAAATGCTTGAAGATGTCTTTAAAGCTTCATAGATACTCCACAGTTACTCCTCACCTGCATACATGAACAAACTTTGCATGGTTTTCAGAAGTTCAGCCCTGTGTCCATATTTTAATATCTGTGACTAAAACCTGTCTTAAACTCTCCTTCACCAGTAAATGCTACTCAGGTATAGCTTTGCCATCAAACCCTTGTAATATAGAATAAATCATACTGTTAGTAAAGTGCAGGATTCAGCGCATTTTTGGTGTCAACTGCACTGCATCCTCAAGCCATGAGGACATCTCTGTAGGGAAAGCATTGTTCAGTGCTGATCTTTCTGTTTCAAAATGCAGGCTTTGACTTCCCTTCACTCCTGCAAACAAACAGGCTTACTGTTTTTGGGTAATGTAGATTGCTGCCATGCATTACCCAAGCAGTGGCCTCTTTTCATTGACAAAATTGAATCAGTTCGGCCTTGGCTGCCTATAAATCTCCAATGTGTTTTGGGTTTTTTGTTGGATTTTTTTTTGTTCTTTGGAACACAAGATGCTCTGCAAATGTGAAATATGTCGTAAGTTATGTAAATGCCATGAGTTAGTAACCTGAAGAAAACTAAGCTGTCATTTCCTTTGTGAGGTACCCTGTTTAAAGTAAAAGCCTCTCTTTTAAAAGGAATACTGTTATTTAAGTATTTATTTTTAAATAGTCCCCTTGCATGGTAAAAGTCAGTCTAGCAAGAACCCAGTGGCTGGGTTATAAAGAGTTTTGAAAAAGAGAATGATAAATGTTCTTTCTCTCTGCTGAGATGAGGAGCAGTGCTCCTGCTTTGCTTAAGCGTGAGGGACTTGCAAGGAGTTCTCTGTAACTGGGCACAGTCACTGGGCTGGCATGCAGCCTCTGGAAGCTTACAAGCTGTAGTGTCACTGCTGGTGATGAGCTCTGTGTTCTTGTCAGCTGGGAATATGAAAGTTATTGGAGTCATGACCTGGTTTAAAACTAAGAAATCTTTNGAGTCCCAAGCACCAGCATCCCACTTCTTTTCCCAGTTCTAAATCTCGCGATGTCCCTGCTCCCCCACCTGAGAAAGACACCCCCAAGACAAAAAGGGACACTTGGGCCCCTCCCTTGTGGCTGGCTAGGTCCTTTGTTTCTCTTAAGTACCCAGCAATCGTGCCTTAACATGGGGAAAAATTCCTTTGAGAGCAAAAGAAAAGAACACACACACACACACAAAAAGAGAAGCTCCTAAAAACCCCAACATTGGGTCATGTGGTTCACAAAATATCTGCAAAGCATACATGCTCTGAGACTTTGTGCAGGGCGACCCTTTAATAGTGAACAGCATGGGAGCCTTGAAAGTTTCAGAAATTGAGCCATTTGACTACACAAATTCCATGGTGTGGAAGCAAATAAGGAGCAATATTACTACTTCTAATACGATTTTCTAAGTAAGACTTATATGGTTGCTAGCTGTCTGTCCTTGTCCTTGCCCCCAATAACTTTTGACTCTGCTGTCCATCTTCAAGTTAACTTGACAAAGAGTGGAGATTTCAGAGATACTAACTTCCATTAAGTGTTGTGAAAACAAGTGCACAGATAGGTGAAATATTTTAGAGTCTCATCTCTAAGGGGGAGGCTGTAATGTGAGTTCTTACTTTTCTTACTTCTCCCTACGTTCTCAGGCTCCCCTTCTTCTTGCTACTGGGGTTCAGGCATCAGACAGGTTCCCATGCCCTGGGTGGTACTTGAATTTGGGACCAGCCTGACTCCTCTGATTATCAGCAAATAGGTAATAGATGCCAGATTCTGGTTGTGGTAAATTCCCTTCCTTCCTTCTCTTTTTTACTATAGCTGAATACTTTGAGCGACCTGTGATTTTTATTGTTTCATTGATGTTGTTATAAAGATGTTTTATACCACTCTCTGAAGCTGTTGCAGAATACTGCTCTGTTGCTTAGGGAATTATTTGGTCCAGTAGATGGTCAAGATAATGCCTGAAAAGAGCTATGGAGCATAACATAGGCTTTGCCTTCTGTATCAGCCTAGATCAGCTTTTATGAATCTGAACGAATGTCAGAACAATTTCTCTTAGATCCCCAGACTTCCACAGGAGAAAAGCTTGAAGACTGACTGTCAAGTTGAAACACTGAGCAGTGTTAGTAGGAAAACTGGGTAAGAGGAAGAAATTGTAGATCAAGAATTGGGAGCAGGACTGTGCTGCTTTAACAATGAGATCTGCCTTTTCTCTAAACCTGTTCATCCAAGAAGCTGTGGTGTGATAATTATGTAATACTCGCCTTGAGGTAGATTAGCTTAGCACTGCAACACAGTGGCCTGCTGAAGAAAATAAGGAAAACACATTGGACCAGTTTGAAATGCAGGAAGTCTGAGGGATGGCAGAATGCAGTTCTCTCCAGATGATCTTCCCAGACACTAAAGTGGTCACCACACCCCCAGTCTGAGATTTGGTTGTGCCAGCTGATCATGTCTGGCAGCCTCCTACAGCTGCCTCAGCTCTGTGATCAGTATGGTATGAGTGAGAGCTCTTTAATCTGCTTTGGAACAGATCAGATGGGTTAACTCAGCCCATCTTTTTAAACTCCATAAGCTCACCCACGGGCTGGGTTCACTGCTGTTCACAAACAGCTATTACAGACATAACTTTCAGCCAGGAGACAATAATATCTCTGGAGGTACAGCTATTACTGTTACCCCCAACGTGGGTACTTTTGCATCAGTTTTACAGGACAGCCTTGTATCCATTTGTCTGTGCTTAGAATGATGTGCCTATGACGTGAGTTGGCTAATTATGGAAAATACTCCATAAGCAGGAGCTAAAACTTGATGGACACTCTCTTCTTTTATAGATGATTCATTTTTATTTGGTGTAAATCCTTTACTCATCCGCGTGCAAGTGAAAGTATGACTTGTGAAAAGCCCCAGTCCTGTAAAAAATTAGTTTTCTCCTCAGTTCCTAGATAGGCAGCAGGAGATGCAGGAACTAGCATTGCCATCCACTATGTGAAGTGTGGGACCAAGCCAGTCTGCCTAAGGGTTTGCACCATTAAATAAATTAGCGCTAATGTGCATGAAAATGGTACACCCATTTGTCGGGCTTAAGCTGAACCATCATGAGGCATTTGGAAGCCACCCGGCGCTGCCCATGCAAGGGGTTTTCACTGCCTTGAGGAAAAAGACTTCTGTATTAAAGATTTCTTCACACCACAGGTGTTAAAGCAGAGGAAGCTTAGGCTCAGCAGCAAAGGAGGGATTCTGCAACAAACTGTGAAGCCTCGGGGTACAACAGGCGTGGTGATATGTATTTAAAGCAAAGAGTCAAGCTTTTGACCAAGCATGAAGCTGTTTTGCTCACTTGGGTGCCATTCTTCCCAGAAAGGCATGATTTGGCCCCAGTTCAGGTTACAGAGGAAGGGACAAGGTGTTCCTGGAGTGCAGGACGCTGGAGGTCAGCTGTGCTGTGCTGCTCCGAACTGACTGTATCCTGATAGCTTGCCATGATTCACCTTCCTGTGTGCCTGAATACCTGTGGGTGAACTTTAACCAGGGGTAAGTCAGCATTACCAAACCACTGACAGGGAATGACTGCCAAGTAAGGCTGACCTCGAGGAGGAAGGATTAAGCCCAAGAGAATGTTTTTTTCCCCAAAATATTAATATGTATTTAGATTTAAATTCTTTTTCAGTGTAGTGGAATGAAACACTCAAGCATCCAGTCTTCACTTGACTTTCACTCAATTGAGTGAAATTTCTGTTGACTGGAGTGCTATTAACCTGAATGAAAACTGCAGTCCTTGTCCTTCAGTTTCCTTTGAACTACAGCTGCACTTGCCTGTTGCATATGCCCTTATTAACCAGACTGCAAAGACTTCTTTTTTTAGCTACCAGATTAAGAGTGTGAACTCTTGAGCTGTCTGTAAATTGTCTTCCTGTACTTTTTTTTTTAATGTGATCAGAAGTGTAGGACACCTGAATCTGTTGAAAATATGTAAATAACAAGCAGTTTTACTCCATCCACCATCTGGGTAGCATACCGCTGATGACAGCTATTCACTGTTAGTTATCTTTTATACTCTGTGCCAAGAGTACTGCATACTCAAAAAATAAATAGTAATTATTTGTACCAACAAACTTTATGAACAGGGGAGAGGGGGGAAGTACATGAATTAAATTTGTGGATTCATCATCTCTGATACATGTGAATACTAATAATTGCAAACCAAAATGTCCCAGAAAGCAAGTGAAAAATTTTTATCTGCACAGGTGAGGGGCTGGGGGAGGTCATTGAACAGGTCTGTGAGATTAGTTCCCAAAATGGGATTATGTTGTTCTGGCAGTCACCTCACCTCATAATGCAGACAATGGGAGAGATGGTGTCTGAAGAGTCTTCAGGTAACAATTAACTATAACAATTAACCTGAGTTTTGTCATGACACTGCACCCTTATTTAAATACTTTGTTTATTTGAAGAAAGTATGAGTGCATGTAGTTGGGCATTTTTTTGTACATGTCTCTCTTGGGTTTAGAGTGTTGCAGTAGAACAGTGCTATCTCTGTGGATGTGTTGCAGTAACATAGTAGACTTGGTGGTCTCTGGATAAAAAAATACTGTGTTTGTGAGAGAGCAGGTGGAGCCAATTCTGCATTTGATGTGCTTTAATCATTTAGAGAACCCCTTGTCCATGGGATGTAGAAAGATAAGCAACTTAGCCTTGCTACTACTACGAGTAACACCTTGGCTCTCTGTTACTAGCACAGGAAGCTGTATCCCCAGCCTCCTGCAGTTTGAGACAGCTGTAAATGGGGGGAAGGAAGTCTTTAAGAGAGTCCCTAACAAACAGGTTTCCATGCAGCAGGGCATAGCGTCAAGGGGTGTCAAAGAAGGGAATTCCAGCTGCTTTGAGGTGCATGAAGTTCTCTGTCATAAACCTGACCTTTTTGGAATGAGATTAGCTGTTGATTTGTATGTCATGGTAGGTTTCTGCAAAAGAGGTAGAGAAACCTGTTTGATCTGTTTTGTTGCTTCCATTTTCTGGCTCTGGTGCCATAGGGTGGTTATGAGGATTTCCGTGTGGGGGACATGCTTAGATGAAGAACCACCAAAACCCACAGCTACTGTTTTTCATGAACAGCAGTGCCAAATGAAATGCATTTGCAGTATTTTTTTAAATTAATGTTTTTATTTAGCTGTGTTCCAAAATAATGAAGTTTTAACTACACACTGATACAGTTTTTAGTTTTCCTCTTGCAGTAGGTGATTCTGAGATTCTGTGGACAATTGCAATTTAAATACTGTGTGTAGGGTCCTGGAAGCATACAGCTCCTGTAAAGCAGGAAGGCTGGCAACACATACTTCACAGACTGAAATCTTAGAAACAGCTCTATCTGTGGGGAATGGTACTATAGATAATTTAAATAAATCTCTTAAGAGGTCAGTATCTATGGGCAGATGGGAAATCTAGGGGTTTGACTTACCTGTTGCTTTTTAACTGCCTTCTGGAGGTGTTTACTGTGTTACTGAAACCTGCACTGTGCTTGTCCCTTCTTTTGGTGTTGCAGGCAAGAGTACTGTAATCAAAACCTTTGACCTGTGTCTTTGCAGTGGATACAGTAATGAAGGGGATTAAGTCAAACTCACACAGCTAAATTCTGGCAGGCCATGCCCTGCCTACCACAAAGGGGCTGAAAAAGGAAGAGAATCACATGTTAATAGCATTCTTGCGTTCCTGAAACATTTCAGAAACCTGTCTTTCTTTACTGCTTGGCTGCTTGTAACTTCATTTACAAAAAAACCCTTGTGGAATCTGACTGACAGTCCCGAAAGCAGAATAGGGTTCTGAGTCCAGTTCTCCTATTACCGCTGTTGCATTTTTAGGGATACTTTCATCATTTTAGTTTTCTTCTAAGCATTGCTGGTGCTAATATCACCATTCTTATGGAACTGGTTTCTGAAGTCTCAGTTGGAGCACTCAGCATCTTCTGCAGTACAGACATGAAAGTCTTTGTGCAGAAGGTTTTTACCTATTACCTGCCAGAAGAGGCAGAAGAGGTATTTCACATGCATTTCAATCAGGCAGAAAAAAAAAATTAGAAGATGATAATGATCTGTCATTTTTTTCAGACAAAGAAAACTATGCCCTTAATGTGGTGGGTATCGGGGGTTTTGTCAACCTTTAAATTTTAACAGTAGACATGCCAGTAATGCAAGGGAATGCAACAACATCTAAAGTATTTGATTAGCAATTTCTCTTATATACCTAGAGTATCCGTTTTGTTCTGTTTGCATTTCCAGCATCTCAGTTTCCAAGTACTTGGAATGCTATAGCTAAGGCATCAAGAAAATGTCATTAGCACTTGTCAATTTATGAGAGGCTTGTCATAGGCTTAGCAGCTCCGGGAAGCTACAGGTTAGTCTGGACAAGGAGTGAAAAATCACTATACTATATGGTGTTTCAGATCAATATGGGGATCATGATACCCAGATTCATCAGTCAATTAACTGTACAAGCCCCATTTTTATCAAACTTCTACCTTAGGATGATCAGTTTGCAAGTCATCAACCTGTGTCCTGGGGTCCCCTGACACCAAAGTGTCACTTGCCATGTGTTTGAGTGAAACCCTGATTTGTTGCTGCAAGAAAAATCCATGGCTGCACATGCACAGATGGATGAGGATTGGATTATTCATGGTCAGGTTATCCTGTCTGTGCTAACGCAGTAGGAGATTAATGAAGAAAGGATTTAGCTGTTAAAAATTACCAACTACATTTCTTCCATGTGAACAGACACTGTACTGCAGTTGGAATTTCAGCTGCCACCCAATAGGATTCTCCCCAGCTAACTTTAACTAGTCCCTATCAACTGAACACATTGATACGGGAGTGTGGGCACCAAGTGCTCACCTGCAGCCCTTGGTGGGCCTGAACAGCCTGGGCTGAAATCTCCATCCCACCATTTCTGCCGTGCTGCTGCTCCTCAGCCTGTAGTAGGGTTCATGCTTCTCTCAGCAGTGCAGACACAGCCTCAGCAGGCAGAGACTAGTCAGCTGGTTTGATCAGAGTTACAGGAGGGCAGTGAGTCTTTGGGGACCAGCTCCAATCTTCCCTCTCATAGTGTTCCACTGCCAGGGATGTGAAATATCTCTACCTGGACCTGAGCAGCTGGCATAGGGCTGATGGATTATGTGGCTCTGGTTAAGCAGTTTGTCCTCACAAGGGTGGGATTTATTTCTAGTAGTGACATGGCATGAAAGGAAATGCTGTGTGAAATTACTGTTCACTTTCATACCTATCAAAGAGTGAGTTCTTTCCCTTTTTAATTTGTATTTTAATGCAAATTAGCTGATACTTTTGGGAAGAATCCAGATCAGTCTGTTGAAACCTGGTGTTGACTGTGCCATATATACCAGAATGGAGAAAATAATTAATTTACTTTGGTTTTCTCTGCTTGTTCTAAATCCCCCTGGGTGTCTCTTGACAGGCCCAGAGTCCTTGGCTTCCCCACTATGGAGGAGTTGATGTCCATTTTACTGGCATGGCTGATTGCTTCCGGCAAACTGTGAAGAACAAAGGTGTGCTTGGACTTTGGAGTGGACTCACACCCAGTCTGCTCAAGGTGAGGTTTTGCTTTCATTCCAGTCAAATACTGAAGGAATCAAGACAGTTTTGGACAGTTGGGGATAGAAAGCTTATGACATACCTTTGTACTCAGTAGCCTAAAGATGACAGAATCAGTGACAAAACAGGTTATAAACCAGCCTTGGAACTCAGTTTGGTTGTATTTCCCCAATGTCTCGGTTTGAAAGACAGGT
>VYZQ01014996.1:0-29034 GCA_013400655.1 Mystacornis crossleyi | reverse complement strand
GCCGGGAGCGGCTGCCGCCCCTCCGTGCCCGCCCCGCCACCGCGGCGCGGCCGCACCGGGGCTCGGCGTCCGCGGCTCAGCCTCCCGCAGGGGGCGGGGGGGCTGCCCGGGGGAGGATTTAACTCCCTGGATCAGGTGGACCTAACGTGGCCTGCTCTGCCCTGGCCTCGCGTCAGCCCAGGCCCGGCCAGGTGGATGTTCTTCTGGAAGGTGTCACCCTGAGTAGGCAAAGCTGTCCCGCTAGGCGAATTCCCGCTGGCCATAGCTTGCCACGCAAGGAGCCTATGAAGGACAACGGTCCGGAGCACCGCGAGGCTGAGGCACGGCCCTGCGGGTACGTCAGGCCTGTGGTGGTAACTTAGTCCCTGGGAATCTTTCCAGCAGGTGAATAGAGAAAAAGCAGGAGTAGGTGATTTCTGAGGCAGACTTGTTTTGCTGGTGAAAGGGAATTAGAGAAGTGCCCCTTCCCTTCCCCATGGTGGTGTCAACACCTCTAGTTTCTGTTTTCCCATTAAGTCACTGATCAGTCTCTTCCCTAGAGCAGTTCAGTGGTTAGAAACGTAGTGAGGGCATTGGCAGCTTTTACCTCAGCATCATCCAGCCCTGCTGAGAGGCACTCGACACACAATAGTGGTAAAAATGCTGGCAGAGGTACGGCCCTGCTCACGCTTGCTCTGCTATCACTCCTGCCGCCAGACAGAGGGAAACCGTATGCCTTGGAGTCTGGGGTTAGAGGAGTCAAAGAGATTGTGAATCCTCAGAGATGCACCTGTTGCCACTGGCTGGCTTTCCAGCAGTGGGGGTTTGAGCTGGTCTCTGACAAGGCAGCAAATCCAGAGCTGCCATGCTGGGGGAATGCTCTGAAACGCTCTGTGCAATCAGGCTCGTTGAGTTGCTGCAGCTCTTCTGTGCGCCAAGTGGTGTTTCTCTTTTGGATGGTTGTGGTGTTAAACGCTTCAGCAATAAAGAGGCTTTGTTGTGGTCTCTGCAGCACTGCTTTTGCCTTGGCTAGCAGCAGCCTTTTTGTTTGAATTAATGCTTTCCCTGGAGTTGGCTGTGGGGGCATGTGTGGGCTCGTGTGCGTGCGTGTGTGTGTGTGTGTGTGCCTTTACTTGTGGGTGTACACTGAATACAGCTGTGAACAGGCACTTCTGGTAGATGCAGCACTTGCCCAAACTCGTCGTTTGTGCGTGCCAGAACAACATGGTTTTCCTCACCGTTGGGAATGCTGGCCACTATTGTGGGCTCTTAAAAGTGCTTGAGTGAAATTAATAGCCGCTTTCGAGCTACAGGCAGAAATTGGGTTGAATCTACCTCAATCCTGTATTTAATTTCAGGAAGTGTCAGCCTTCACTGCATCAAAGGAAGGACCAAGCCATACGGATCCTGGCCCGTCAGTGCTGCGGTGGGGTTACAACTGGCCAGGCAGTTCCCTCGTCGTCATGCTGCAGGGACTGGTTCACATGCACCAGTGTACTGTATAATGCATGAGTGAAGGTCATACAATGACCTATTCCTTTGGAGCTTTGTAATTTATTTCCTTTGGCACAGGTACCCTGGTTAGTTCCACCTAAGTTTTGCGGCGATCAGTTCAGTACTGCTACAGGCTGGTAATAGCAACTCCCCAGCTTTTCCTCATCTTCCTCCCATTTATGTCTCCAGGGTTAAAACTCAGTTCAGAATCCCCAGACCAAATTGAATTAGAATTTAACATTCAAAGATTCAGGCTCCCTTTAGGCTCTAAGGAACAGAATGTCATCCTGTCTCGCAGTTAATAGCTGCTGGGTAGTCGTTTCAAAGCCATTTCTTTTCAGTGAGCTCTACCATAGCAAATCCCAGCAGTGAATGTATTTCTGGCCTGGCTGTGCCTTTAATCCCACAGCTGAGTCTTATGTGTGATCTCTTTTGAAATGCTAGATTTTTTTTTTTTAAATTCCAGACAGCGATATTTCTAGGACTTGGCATTTTGAGTGGCAACAGGGTTGTTTATAGGAAGAGAACAGAAAGGACAGAAGGACGATGTTGACCTAGCAGCCCTACAAACCTACCGCACTTAATCCACTTATCACTCTGAATTCCTGAAGCAGATAAACGCTGATAACAGTTAAAACACATCACTGGCAGGAGCAGCATGTTCTGTCCTCTAGAAATACATCAATACTGGCAGTTGCAAAGCTGTGTGCTACCATGGGGATGAGCATGATATAAGAGCCGAGGAAGCCCTCACTGTTCAGCAGAGTTTTTCCACAGGAGGGTAGTGAGCCTCTGCTCCCTTCTCCCTCCCTGCCTCTCCCACCTTGAGATGCCGTTCAGGCCTGAGAAATGCTTCTGAACCCTGTTGTGACCCCAGAGCCACAGCTGCCTTATCTGTGCCTCCATATCTGAAATACCGAGTGGGCCCCAAGTGTCTTGTTACTGCTTTTGATTGTCCTTTCTGCTCAACATTAAGACCTGTGAGGAGTGATTTGTACCTGAGACCAGCCCCATGCAGCTCACATCAGCATGTCTTGGGAAGAGGAGTTGGTTTTAGCTAATCTGAGCTAAATCTTCCCTGGAGGAGTACAGCTGTTGCACCAGCCTTGCAGAGCCACAGAAAGCCACTTGCTCCTCTCCCCATCTGTCAGGGCTCTCAGCAAGGTACTGGAGCCATCCCTGGGCTCGGGGCTGCAGTGGCCGCAGCTGCGTACCTCCCCCTGTGTCATTATCCCGTCCTCCTGGGGACCTGTCCCGGGCTGAACAGGAGGAAAAATGCCGTAAACCAAAGGCTGTTTGGAGTAAACCTCGTTCCTACAAAGTCTGGAGGGATAAAACCACTGATAGTGCTTTTGAATCCACGAAGCTTACAGGCTCGTCTGCTGGCTTAGGTCTTTCCCCACATGGCCATCCCCCACCAGTTTCCGCAGCACAGCACCCCATGTGAGTGGGCACCCTGGAAGTTGCAGCCAAGTGCTTTCTTGTGGACAGTGCAATTGTCTCACAAGAAGTGTGAAAGGAGGAAGCTGCCTAAAGAGAAGTGAAGACCTCTCAGCCACGGGAGTTTTTATGAGTCAGATGCTGCTCAGCTGTTGCATTGCAGATGTCTTAGCTAAAAACAAGCGTTCATTGAAAATCAAAGACTCTTCATGAGTATAGGCGGCAGGAGCCTCCCGCAAAACGTGGTTTTTCTTCTTCAAAGGACTCTCCTTAGATTTGCCTACAATAGATTACTTAAAGCTTGCCTGCATTGCAAAGCTGATTCAGAGCCAGCATGGTGTGGATCTGAAACAGCCCAGCTGCTCAGGACAAATTTGCTGCCTGGTTGTTCTCACTCTGTGAATATGAGTGCCTTCTTCTGAAGGGACCTAGTGGAGAAGTTGGCTGTGGAGGGATATTTTGTGGAGTCAGGGGTACAGTAAAGCCATTGCTCTATAGTGGCTACTTACGTGTGTACTGGTTTTCTCCATTGAAGGCAGAACAGGTGATCCCACACTTGAGTTTTCATGTCACTGTGGAAGGTGACAAAGTTTGCTTCAAATGCATGCAATATTTTACAGTCATCAGGAGGCAAAGCTCTGTGTGTTAAAGTGCTTGCGATCTAATCTTTGGACACCCGCTGGTAGGTCTAGCACCATCATTGTAGTACAGAGAAATCAACCCTGGTGTGGGGAGGAGTCTGACCAAAAAGCAGAAGAGCTTGCATCTGCCAGGAACTGTTGCCAAATGCAGTGTGTGTACATCCTGCCTGTCCCTTTGCAAACAGGAGGGGATCAAGCAGCTGCCTGGGCGTGAAAATACCTGACAAACCCCCATCTCCTTTGCCTTTTGGATCTTTGTGTCTGGTTGCTTTCTTACAGCCTTTGACACCCATCATGGCCCCCAGTCTAAAAGTCATCTTCCTGTTTCTTTGGTTGCTTCAGTGTGGAGGTAAACAAATATTTTCTTTTTAATTCCTTTTGTTTACTCTCATGTTTTTTCATATTAGAGCATTTCCAGCTGCTATCTTTTGCTAATTTCCAGAGATCCCCTCTAGGAATTTGCACGCTGCTGCTATTTCTGTCTTTTAAGCATTTCAAAGCTAAGAGAGTGAATCCTCAAGAAAGGGGGAACATGGGAGAAGGATTAGATAACCTAAATAAAATTGTTTGCCTTTTTCCTTGGTACGTTCTTCTCAAGCTAGTGGCTTCTGGGATAATGCAAGAGGATGGATCTTTCCTCTCTTTTGTTACAGTAGTGCGTAGCCATGTCTTACATAGAAACTATATTCATGTGTGTTCTGCTATGTACAGATGAGGAGAAGGATGATGAATGATTTTGAAAAATATGACCCAGAATAAACCACTTGGGTTATCACTCCCACAGTGTCTGCAGGATTTTGTTAACCACCTTTCCATAATATTCTAACTTGTGTACACAGGATTGAGCATGTCCCTGAGGACTGTACTGTATCTCAGTTGCTTTTACAGCCAAGAACCTCTATTTGGTGTTATAACCTAAGCTCTTCCTTACTGTCAGACTGTTGTCCCTGGCTATGCGATCTGTAGAGAATTTTCCATAACAGATGGTACTTCCCAACAGTCCTTTCTGGGCGGTGGCTGTGCCCTCTCTCCGTTGTTGCCCCCCACCACGCATCCTCAGTGCTGAGCATTCAGCAGTGCTAAGTCTTGAGTTGCCTTTTCCAATGCCAGCTCCTGCTGTGCTGAGGTGATGCTGCTGTTGTGATGCAGTGTTAGTCCACGATGACAGAAAAGCAAGCCTGGCTGTGCTCTGGGACAGCTTTAAGACCATGTAATGAGCCTGTTCATAGATGCAGAACACCAGGGAGTCCCATCAAAAGCATGAATGGAAAAGCCTGCCCATCCCCTAATTTTTCTCTCTACCCTTTTTTCCCTCTTCTCTTTTCATGTCTCTGAAAGAATCCATCATTTTGTGAAAAGACTTGTAAGTTTCCAGTTCCCTTTCTCAAAGAGCCTCATATTAAGTAGCTTTATATGTGGTGTTATATCAACTGACAAACAAATAGATCCAGAGACTGCCTATACTGAACCCAGATTTGGCTGGGAAGCCAAAAAAGTCCTGTACCTCAGTCTCCTTACTAGCCTGTGGCTCACTCTTAGGTTTTTTCCCTTTTTATTAAACAAAAGAGAGGGTGAACTGTGGTGTGGTTCCCCATCTTATGCGTCCTCTCTTTTAACTTCTGACATCATTATCTACTGAATTACAGTGATGGATCACTTAAAATTGCCTTGTATGTATTAGGAGGAAGCATGTGAAGGGCATGCTCTCTCATCTCTGCCTAAGATACTGTCATGTATAAATACTTAAGATCTGCAGTCATTTGCAGATAGTTCCCATATCTAGCACTGAGGCTTGCGCTTTGGTCCCGTTTTAGAGCAGCAAAGGTTTGGAGTGATTGAGCTGTGGCCTATTTCTCATGGCTCTGTTGCTGGCCCCTATACAGAGTATGCAATTTCCTTCCTCACTTGCTTTTCGGAAATATACAGTCCCACTGATAACACCTGCTTGCGTACAACACCTTCACTGCCACAGAGCCATCACACGGCCACACATGGATTCCCAAGCAGGGTTTATACCTTGGGAGTTTCAGGAGATGTCCAGCTAGCGTTTATCTTGGAAAATCGCTTTCTATTCACCTGCTGTAAATACGTTCATACACCACTGCAAAATCAGTTCACTTCCTGCTTCATTTCCTGTCTTTCTGCGTGCTGGCGTTGTATGGAGGAGCTCACAAGAGAAAAGGGGAAGCCTGTGAATGCAGCAGGCTATCGTGGATCAGACAGCAATTACCCAAGAGATGTGCCGATCACACAGGGCACGTGCTCTGAATCACTCAGCTTCTGACAAGGGCCAACACTGCATGCTACGGGCGTGCTTCCTGGTGTATGGTTATTTTCAATGTGATCCTGCCTTTGGGGCAGCCATCCTCTTCTCACTGAAAGTGAGGTTAGGTGACTGCTAACAATTATTACCCTTACAGGGGGAAATGTCGATGTACAGCAGAAACCTCCAATCCAGGTTGCCTTGCTCAAGGAAGGAATATCCATCCCCTGCAAAGTCATCTTCCCTTACATGCCGAAATACACCAAATTTTCAATCTGCTATTACTGGATTAATTCACTGGGTCAGAAGACATCTATCTATAGGAGGTCAGAAAATGTAGACATTCCTTCTGGGGAAGAGAATAAGACTGCTGCCTTATCTTACGACTACAGAATTACGCCGCTTGAAAACACCTCTTCTACTGGCACGTACTACTGCGAGGTGAAATGGAACGATATCCAAAAAGTGGGAAAGGGAGTGTTTGTCCTTGCTAGAGGTAAGTGAACAATCAGAAAGGAAGGACAGGAGGTTAAAAATGAGCTGGATCTGGCTGTGAAAACCTGATCTTTGCTCTTCTTTTTCTACCCAAACGTACTATGAAGTCAGGTATGAATAATGCTTTAGGCCCAATACTTGCTGCCATCAGGGTTGAATGCACTTGGCACAGGTGACCTGTGCTGCTGTTCCCAATGCACGGAAGGGGACCTGAAGATGCAGTAATTTATATCTGCCCTGCCACAGCCTCCTGGGAGTCAGGATCTATGCAGGGAGCCTGGGCACTGGGTCACGCGGTGCTTTTAGTGTCAGTGTTCAGGAGGCAGTGCGGTTTGTCCTTCAGCAGTGTGACAGAGGCAGCTGATAAGGTCAGTCATTAGGGTGCTTGCTGTAATCACATGTCCAGGTTCAGCATGCTCAGTTGTAGGGGCTCACGAACAAGTTATGGACTTACCAACGTGCCTTCCTCTTATCCGTTTGGCACAAGGAGTTGGTTGGTCTGTTAATGAGCACACTGCAAAGCAAAGGATAGCTTGATGCACCAGAAGAGGAATGGTGAAGAAAAGTGATAGGGATGTGCGTGCTGCTGACTGGATGTGCATTACTGACTGTTGGATGTGAAGCACTTGTTAATGTAAATGCGAAGAGGCGTGACAAAGTAGCTTTGCTATACTGGTCAGAGGATGCCTACAGTACCCACTCTCTCAGTTCATGTGGCCTGTGTGCTTTCCACCATCTTTGAGCTCCTATCACAAAAGACCTCTGCCAGCTGCTATCTACTGAATTTCTTGGCTCTCATAGTTATGTCACCTTCCTCTATGAAGTGGAGCTGTTTATACCCTGTGTCTTCTGTGTGATTCTGCAGCTGCACCGTGCTCTCTGTTCAGTCAGAGTACGTTTTGAAGGGTGTGTGCATTTCTGCCACCATATTCTGCATGCCTGTGTTTTATTTTTCTCAAGGCTCTTTCTTCCCAGGGTTAAAAATACAGCAGGGTTATAACTTCCACTCACACTGTGAACCTTTTGCCTTCTTTCTTACAGATACAGGGTATATAAATACCTCTTATGGGTGGGAAATCCTCGTTACCCTTACTGTTCTTCTTGCTGTATTGAGCATCACCGCAACAGCTCTGCTTCTGTGGAAAAGAAAGGCAAGTAATAAAAACAAACAAAAAGTAAAACCTGACCCATTCTAGGAATTAATTCCATTTGCTTCTAACTTGGCTGAATTGGAAGTCCTCATGCTGAAATTTTCCATGCTGGGTGTCTGATCCAGTTTATTTTCTTAAGTTCAGTTTTTCTGAGAAGAAAAGATTACAGGAAAGACAAAAAAGTGAGTAAGTGATTTGTCCATTAAAGCAATTCTGGTAATCGTTTTGACTACAGCATGCTGTGCTTTAGAGCAAGGATTTGACACAGGACAAGAAGTCACACTAGCAGTGTGCTGGCCCTGAGAATATTCAAGGAGATGTAGCCTTGTGAAGGAATTTTGGAAAATTGTCGTTTGTGCATACTCAGTCATGGCTTTTGTCAGTTTACCAGTTCAGCTGTCTAAAACCCCTGTGACGGGGCCAGTTAGACAAGTAAGGTCCTGTGCACCCAAGCGAGTCTGTTACAACCCTGATGGCAGCACTTTCCCTATTTCTAATCCTCTTGCAAGATGGAAGTTACTCTGTTTCAAGGAGACTGCAGCTATATTCCTGAGCTTGGGCACCATAGAAGAAAAAATCTGCAGTGTGATGGGGATGGGGGCCAAAGCCTTGGGCATCTGTTTGGCAGAGAAAACATTAAGAGATGGAGTGAGAGGAGAAGGTCAGGGCAAGGATCCCAAGGAAGTCTGTGTGGAAATTACAAATAACTGGGGGAAAAAAAAGTAGATAGAGGGAGAAGGATCGGACTATACAATCTCCAGGGACACTTTCCATCAGCAGTGATTCTGTGAGGCTGGAAGAATGAGCCTCAGGGGGGAAACTGGGACTGGAATCTGGAGTGAGGAAACACTAAGAGGGTCTTAAGACTGGATTGACAGAGCCCCTTGGGTGAGCAGACTAGTGTCCTGGGTTGGGACCAGCTGGGTAGGGAAGTGGAAGCTGGGAAGCTGAGGGCAGGAGTGGGGAAGAAAGAATTTGGAGAGTGGGAGAAGAAAAGCCAAAAGCAGAACTGGAAGATCTGGGTGAGATGGGGTCTGTGAAAAAACCGCTGGAGTCATGATATTGGAATCCCTGTTTGGGGAAACCTACTGCTTCTGGTACCACCACCCTCAGGTGTTCAAATAGCATCATCTGCATTCTTCCAGAGATCCCGAGGCTGGCTCAAAAATACGCTTATGTCTTCTAGAATGGAATCTGGGATTGTTGTTTTCTAGGTAGAGTACACCCCATAACTCCTTCAAGCTGCTCTCTGCCACCACAACAGCAGACTCTCAGCGTGCATTTTTATGTGGAGGCTGTGCTGCGTGTACAGTCCTTCGACTCCAAGGAGCATCAGGCTTCAGCACACACAGTCAGAGATCATGAGGTTGAAAACAGAATGGCAGCAGTTGGCAGCCCAGCTCGTCTCGTGAGACTTACCTTGCAGGCAGTCTGATGCAGGGGAAGCCGTGTAAGAAGCAAAGGGAGTTGGCCGGAGACAGGCCCCCATTTCTGTTTGCCTAGACAGTGTCTCTGGGGGATGAGGAGGGGAGGCACTGTCATGACTCACCAATTGGCATCTCTGGTTTTTGAAGTGGGCCAGCAAATGTCAGACTTACGGCCTCTCCTTGGGGTCTGAAGAGATTGTGCAGTCATTACATTTGCCCTCCTGCAGAACACAGACCATATTTCTCACCACAGCTTGCTCAGATCTGCTGGTTTAAAAATGTTTATCTTTAAGAGAAGCTATTTAGCATCCTCCTTAGTTACTAATGGACTGGAAAGCAGTTTGTCGTTTTCATGTGATGTGAATATAATCATCCCACTTCTTTCTGAATTAGAACAGAGATACTTAGCAAAGCCTTGTGCGTTTTCTGCCTCTTCTCTTGCTTGCTAACCCTTCTCTGTGTGTGAATGGAATGTGTTCAAGGAGAACTCATCTAGTGCAAGAAGCATTTCAGACGAAGGGACCTTCTTCCTTCAACTCCATGCTGGACTTGTGCATCGATGTATTGCGGACTATATGTCACCATTAATGATTGTCTGGTGCTCTTCTGTAGACTCAGTGTATTAGGAAAAGCTTCCCTGCCAAATCCTGATAAAAATAATTGCATTTTGCCTCTCTGAAATTCCTCTCTGCAGTATGACCAGGGCCCTGCTTTACTCCCTGTCCCATAGCATTGTTCTGTGCTGTTAAAAACACACACCCTTCAGCCAGTAAGGTTTCAGTGGTGAAAGTGCTTTATATGTACACACAGAGCCCAGTTCTCCTTTCCACTGCTCCAGTGTAAGTCACTTGACTCTACACTTAGTCCTGCGGTGAGGAAAGTAACCAGCACGTGTTGTGCAGACACCGCCAGCACTCTTTCCTGTGGAAGCATTCAGGAGGTGTGCAAACAGCTGGCTTTGATATGACATTGGTGTTCATTTTAGCTTTGGGGAGATGTGGTTTTCTCCAAATGTGTCATTTGGTGTCTCGTCCTGAGCAGGTGGTGTGCCCTAGAAGGAACCAGCCAAATATCCTGAGACAGAAGGTGGAAACACAGCTCCCTTCCGCCAGCCCACCACAACCTCCTGTCTACGACGTGAGTACCAGAGTCACCCTTCATCCCTTCTGTCCACATCGTGGTACAGCCCTTCCTTTCCCTGCCATGGCACAGACAATGCCAGTATCGTGATGTGAAACATAAGCAATACCGTCATACCAGCCTGGTCTTGGTGACCTTGCCCTGCTTAGCTTCTCTCAGGACTGGGTGTGTCTCCACCCCGGTCCCAGTCATGGCCTCCCTGGTGCCCAAGCCTTGCCCCATGCCCTGCTGAGCAGCACCCTTCCCTCTGCCAGCAGCACAGAGCAGCAAGTGTGGGGCCAGAGAGGGTTCCTGGTGGAAGAGGTAGAAGGGTCTCCAAAGGTCAGGAAGGAAGAGGGACTCTCAGCCCCACTTTGTACTGCAGAGTGTCTCAAGGGCATGCCCGTTCTAGCTGGAGAATGAAGGCTTAGGAAAGGGGCAGAGACATGCTCCCCTGAACAACCCACAGCTGTTTTGAGTTTCTGCTGTGGCCCCTTCACTGGTGCCAGTGTCGCAGACCACTGCAGTCCTGAGCAGGCACACTAGCTAGCAGGGGGAAATGGGCAAGAAGAAAGAAAAGGGAGTTTCTTTCTTTAAGCATTTCCCTTTTCATTGCATAGGATCTCCTTTTCCATTTCCCAAACTGAGGAATGCTAACTGCTCCCACTTCTCGAGCCCAGTAGCCGCAGTGTCATAGGTAGTAGGATTGAAGTGACTCCCCTGAAGTGTCAGGCCTAGACCTCAGCTACCTCAAGTAACCATGACTCTTAATCCCATTTACAACCTGTCCAGCTCCATTTTAGATGGATTCCTTTTTCTCCTTTTACTCTGATGGGATGGCTGCTCCACTTAGAAAGGAGGGGTTTGTTTTTTTCTTTTCCTTGTGATCTGTGGGCCCAACAAGGAGGAATAAAATGAAAGTGAGTAGAGAAGGATGTTGCCTTAGGAACACTGAATTTTAGGAAACCTTTCTGTCTGTGAGGTCTATAAGGGCTGGAAAAGTCTCTCCAAGGAAAACCTGTGAGCTCTGCTGCATTAATCATTTAAACCAAACAAAGCGAAGCTCTGGAGAATGTACTACGCAGAGCAGCAAAGCTCTGCCAGGGAGGCAGGAGACCTGATCGGGGGCAGATACCTACAAGAGGATGGACCTGCCCCTTCTCGATCTCACTCTGTTGGTGGGAGGGCACCATTTTGTGGCCCTTTAATTTTTGGAGTAGCAGTTTAAAAGAGAGCACTACGTATTGTATGTGATATGTTTATTCTGGGCAAAAGGCAATGCTTTTGGTAAAGGAGGTTGCAGGTTATAAACCTTTTCATTTGTATCAAGTGATTTCTTTTTAATTCAGGCTTATAAAAATCTGAATGGGTAGTTTCCTGCTGAAGTGGATGATTTCTGCAAGGAGACAAAAAAAAAATCAAATCCATTTCTCGCTCAGTCGGCCTCGTCATGCATCCTTAGCTCCATCTTAATTACATGTTTCATCATGTTGTTCTGTTCAGGCTCCACTAAGGCTAATATAGCAAGCCAGCAGAGCCAGCCTTAGGCACAGGCAGTCCCAGGAGCTGGCTGAGCCGCTGTGCTTGCGGGAGCCCTGTGGACCTGGCCCAGCCAGCCTTCCTGCGAAGCCTGTTAACCACACACCAGCTGTGCAGGGCTCCTGGCCAGCCCGGTGTGCGGGACAGGTGGCTTGGCTTGGCCCTCTTTGGCAGGGCTGCAAGCAGCCTGGGACCATCTCCTGCACGCTGCGGGGTACGAGTCTGCCCACTGGAGTTTCCTCTATTGAGGAGCAGCTGCTGCAGTGGAGGGGCTCAAAGCAGCAACTCCCGCTCCAGACAAGGCACATGGTGAGAGCAGGGCTCTGTGATGTGGAGAGTGGTGAGCATGGCCCTGCAAGGCACAATGGTCAGGGGGGAAAGAGAGTGAGAGCCCTGGGATGGAAACCTGCGTTGGATGGGCCCTCAGGACAGGCAAAGGAAATAGAAAGTTGGCAAACCTGATTTCCTTTGAATGAAAGCTCTGGTGCCCCACTGCTAAATTTTGTTGGGGCTCTGCATGGTCTAAACCCAGCCCTGCAAACTGAAACTAGGTGAGTTGTGAAAATCTATTGGTGGGTGTTGAACTCGGTGCTTAATTCATGGGGAGGGAAAAAAATCTGTTATCAGCATTGGGGTAACCTAAGGCAAGGAAAAAAAGGAAGGACAAGTGAGAAGTAACTCCCAGTGATGAGATAAAGAAGGAGGTCAGAGATCAGGGGGCTGGACAGGAGGCCAGCACATGCCAGCTATGCTATCTGTGTGGGAAAGCAAGAGGCTGGAGTCTGGAGAAAAGTCGGGTCAGGGAACCACAGTGTCCTTGCAGGCCTGAAGCTGGAAGCAGAAGCAAGAAGAGGCAGCACTGGACATCAAAGTAACAGATGCTGTTGGAACTGGCTGGCACAGCTCATTAAATGCTCTGTGTTATCCTACATGGTAGCTAGGCTCATTCCTGCTGTGGGAAGGGTCCCTTCTGCAAAGCCGTCCTGCTGAACATTCCTGGGAGCAAATACCTTCCCCAGTGGCTCTTCCAGGTGCCACTATTTACCTTGTGGTCCCTGGGGGTGGCTGCATGCAGTGAAAAGCATACAATGTAGCGAAAGGCCTGGTATTAAGGGGGCAGCTGGGAACCCCTTTTGTTCTCTCTATAGTGCCTTCCTTGACCTCTCTGTCCTCCTGCAGCCGTAGAGTAGCTCTCCCTCCCTGCACTGCCCAGAACCAAACCTGTGTATCCTCTGACTTCCAGCTTAGCTGCTTAGTTAATGAGCAGCTTGGAAATAACAATCTGAGGGACTTGCTTACTTGCTTCATCTGCTTTACACTTCAAACAAGCCGTTTTGAGCAGCAGACAGAACTCCTGCAGTGCAGGTGCAGTCAGGTTCCAGAGCACAGGAGCTTTTCCAGGTGTGAGGGAGACGGGAGGCTGCTCAGGGATAGGAAAGCATCTGTCAGCAGGGAGAAGAGTGGCCACTGGACACTCACAGGTGATCAGTGACCAAGTAAAAGTCATTAACTTGCACATGGTGGTTGGAGACACCAGCTCTCCAACTGACCGGAAAAGGACCAGCATTGTTAACAGCCTCCGTGGGAAGAAGGCTTATGGAGTGAAGGGAATCTTTTTTGGAGGTTAAACGCCTTCTTGCTTGCAAGTGGCTTTAGACTGGAGTAGAGAAAGAGGCTGCCTGTCCTGCCAAGGGGACATGGAGCCAGGCTTCTGGAAGCTCAGCACACAAGACGAAGTCCTCACTGTGAGCATCACAAAGAGAATTGAAAATGAGGAGGGGAAATAGAATTTTCTGTGTGCACATGGAAATAGTGGAGATGTCTGAGTAGGCAAAGCAGGTTTTTGTGAGCAGGAAGCAGACAGATGAAATAATTTTACTGTTTCCAGAGAAGCAGTGGGAATGTGAGAGCTGTGTGGTGTCCCATTCACTGTGGCAAACTCATGTCTGAGTGCCTGTTTATTCCAAGGCCCACTCCCCAGTGCTGCTTCTCTACCCTCTGGTCCTGTTCAAAGCGCTGTCCTGCTGGCCATGATCCTTAAGGATGCTGCGTGTTTGCAACTCCGGATGAAATGATGAGGGTTCAAATGATTGGCACCCCCCAGTGAAGCCTCCATGTTTTGCTCATCCTTCTCACTGCCTTACAGGGCGCCTTGCTCTCTCCACTATTACCATATGCCCCTCTTGCAGCCGGAGCTCCTCCCATCTTCCTGTTGCCAGAGAAACAGCCACCTTGGCAACCTGCTGTCATCCTTGAAACACACATGGAAAAGTCCTCCCGATTGTTATGTTTGATCCTTCAGGCAGATCTGGAATATCACTCAAACTGACATGCATCTCCTGTGACACGATTACCTGGGGGACAACGGGTACATATGCATGCAGGGCGTGTGTGTGTTTCTCTGTGTAGCTGTGTGGGACCATGTTAATGTTAGAGGGCCTGGGCACATATGGATTTTTTGTTATTCTTTGCTCACTCGAAGAAGAAAGGAGAGTTCTGGCTTGGGAAAAAAACACCAACAGACAGAATAAACAGAAATGGTGTTCATTTTCAACAGCCTCTGTGCTTCAGGACCCTCAGCCCTGCCTGTTTTCTCACCTTTGTGTCCCCAGAATAATCATGAACAAGAGCTTGTGGTTGTCAGGCACCTGAACAGTCTTGGGCGATGCACAGTACTGCCCCTTACCTGTGGTCCCCCTGGTGCACAGCACTGTTCCATGTGGCAAAGGGGTCTTTATTCTGCATTCTGGGACAATTTTGGAGCAGAGGGAGGCAAGGGCATTGGCATTCTTCTCCACTGCCTTACACAGGGTAGATAACATCAAAGCCTGTCTCTGTAAGCCTGAAAAAAAGAAGATGATGCAGCTGCACTTTAGGGATTTCAGGGGAAAAGGATTTTCTGGTTGCCCAAGTTAAGGTCAGGAACTTCAAAATTTTGGAGATGGCAGGGATTCCTAAAAAATGTCAGACATGAGATAGGGAACAACCCTGATGCCTTAGGTTTTAACTTTTATATTTTTCAAATCCTGTACTGCCTAGTGTTTAACTCTGTAGTTTCGTATGGCCTATTAGCCGCTGTTCTCTCATGCTGGTTAGACATAACAAATCTCTAGGTTTGCTCTTCAAACACACCTTGATTGTCCCAGGCCCCAAAATGTGTAAGCTAAAAGCCTTTGAAGAGGAGGGGCAAACTTGGGGTAATTACATCATTAACTGAAGTTATAATTGGGGAATTAACTCTGATATGCAAATGAACCAAACTTATAAAAATGTGAAGAACTGGTTACCTGGCATCCATCCTGGGTGTAGCCTTTTGACTGCCCAAGGTGTACCTGTGAAGGCCCTTCAAATAAATACCTACTTTTATTCTCTTATTCTTGTCTAGCCTCTGTTTTCAGGTAGCCACATCAAGGCATCAACCCAGTGGGTAATTAATTGTCTTAAACCTAAATATTTCATTTGACCCCTACTTTCTTCTCTCTTCTCTGTGCAGAGCCTGGATGTGCAGCAAATTGATGTCTATTCTAGCCTCGAGAACAAAACAAACAACCCATCGCACAGAAAGAATCCTCCAGGGAAGGTAAGGGCCAGGGCTGTGTTTTTGGAAAGTTCCCATATGCCCTGGGCACAGGGGGAAAGAAACCCCACACAATCCCATGACCTAGCAGGCAGTGTGTCTCCAGTTCCACCACAAGGGGAGAACGGGATGTGGCATGCACTCACCAGCTGGGCTGCACATGTAGCCTATCTTCCCTCTTCCAGCAGAACCCTGGCTCCTGCAGCTCTGCCGGTTCTGGCACTCGTGGATTTGTGCAGATGCTTTGCTGTATGACGTACGCTGAAAGGCATTGAGGGGTTTGGGATCACTGCTCCCCCTGAACAAGACGGGCATTCATGAAGAGTTGGGCAGGTGCTGGTCCCATTATTGCCCTTTCCAGGTTATTTAGGCAGGTGAGACATCCTCTGGGCTGAAGGAATCTGTGCACCAGCGGCAAACCCTGAATACAACTTTACTCCCACCAGCGTTAAGAACGTGAGAGCCATAAGATGGTTTGAGCAGAGGCTGGGTTTATACAATCTCTGCTGTCAGCTCTCATGCTCAGGAAACGGCAGTGTGGGTATGTTTTGGACTTGGATCTTCTCGCTGGGCTGAGAATTGTGAGTGAGAGACAGGGAACTAAATTCACTCACTGTGAAAATAGAGGCAACCAGGAATATGCAGGTGTAAATTAGTTGTGGGGGCCACATGATGCAGATCAGAGGCCCACACAGCCTTCTACCCTGCCTTTGGCAGACATCAGCTGTTTCATATGGACAAAACTTGCATCAGGTACCTGAAGGAACATTTCCTTCCTGTCCTCAGAACTTAATTTTTCTTTTCTTCTCCAGACCTCTTATCTGCTTAAAAGATATATTCTCTTCCAATGCTAGAAAATGTTTCTGAAAAATGCCTGCTGCTTCCTCCCACTAATGTTGTACTGGGGAGAACTCCCCTGGTTGTACCATCCCTCTCTTTTATGAAGGACAGTATTTTCCAGTATCCAAGACATATGCACAACTCCCACCTTTTAGGAAAAGGTGGTCTAAAATCAAGCAGCCCCCTCAGAGATACTTGCCATGTGGTCTGGTCCCATGGCCACTGGCCTCCTGCAGTTACTGCTGTGGCACCACCATGGTGGTGGTAGCAAAAGCAGCAGCAGGTCTCTGATTATTGAAGGGAAGGATGGGTTGTTCTATATAGGCTTGTCTTATATGATGCACTGGAAAATAGAGCATCCATACGTTTGTGTTTTGCTGCATTTTGAATTAGTTGGATAGGGTCCCTCTTTCTTATCCGATTTATTCTTCTGTATACCTTTACCAGCTGCCCCCTTTGAAATGATTCAGTCTGGATGGTAAGATGAAATATGTGTGGGGATTTTCCCTATGAGGGAGCTGTCTGGGTTGTGCTGAGTTGCTTGTGTGTGGCCCACACCATTCAACTGCTGCTTGGAGGGACAGGGGGTCTGTAAAACGGAGCAGCAGCAAAGCAACAGCAGAGGAACATTCTGTGTGTGAGTGGGTCTGGTGCCAGCAGTCTTGGCCAGGGTGGGGTAAAGGTCACAGCAGAGATGGGAGAAAGAGAGGAGAAGAAAGCAAAGAGGGGATGGGATGAACTCTCACACTGAGAGCAGACAACTCCAAGTGTCCTCAGTTCTTGTGCTGGTCTGAAGGAAGGGAAGTGTGAGTGGCAGAATCCCATGAGCTCAGCACTGGAGAATTTGCACTATCCACTATGGTTGCAAGCACCTTGATCAGCTTCCTTCAGTCATCCTGGGCTGTGACCACCTGAGGCACTTGTCCTCCAGCTGTCTTTGCCAGAATATAAGAGGGTGTTTTCCCTAAGAGTGAGACTTGTGGGTCAGTGGGTTTGGTCTGTGAGTGGCAGCTGAGGTTGCTGAAGAGTGGCTGACTCTGCTTCAGAGGGCCCACCCCAACCCTTCCTGTGGGATGCTGCGACTATAGAGGGGGAGCTGTAAAGGGAAGCAGGGCAGGAAGCCTTTGGAAAGAGCATTTGCATGCTGTCACTCTAGACTGTCGGCCAGTTTGGATAGCAGGGGGTTAATCCTGCATGCTTTGGAGGTGCCTCCAGTCAGCACTTTTGTAGTGTTTCCCTTTGGTGGTGGCAACAGAGAAAATGCTAGTGTAGGTAGGGCTTAGTTCAGCCGGTGGCATTTCAGCTGCTTGCTGTGTAACCTTGCTTACAGCAGGCCTGTGCCACACAGCACTTAAAATATCAGTCTGTCAGCGCCTTGTCTACACAAGGAACGGTCGTGAGGAATAGACTCAACTGTTGAAGAAACAGGATTGAGGAGGTCAGGGAATTCCTCCTTCACAGAATCCAAAGTGATTTATTTTCTTACTGAGTCCAATTTTCCCTCCCCTCCCTGTCTGACAGTTTTTTGGGGGAAGAGTGACTTGTAACGGAGGCATCTTTATCCCTTGGGCTGGATTAGTCACGTTCGTCTCTGGTGGAGCAACATTTCTCACTGTAGTGGCTTCTGTTTCAGCAGATCACTTATAGCCATTTCTAACAGAACAAACGTCAGTGTCTGCTTATTAAGAATTAATTCATCATCTTTTGAATAATTTTCCTCCATTTCTTTTTTTCTCCTTTTCATCATTCTGCAGACACCTAAGAAGCAAGAAACTCCAGAAGAATCCTCTGATACATTGTATGAGAATATCTAACAGGGAAGATATCTGACCCTGTGTGGACCAGACATCTTTCTGTATGGCAGAGCTACTCTCTTACATCCCAGATGAGATGCAGATACATGCAGAGATCCACGGTTACTTCAGAGCACAACCACGAGGGAATTGTGAACCCCTGGCTCCTTCTAAACTGCCCTTCATTAACAACAGAATGTATCTGTTAAAACCCCTCGGGGCTCAGTCTGCATTGATGCAGCAAAGCTATTTTGCAGCAAAGCTGTTTGATGCAAAAGAAAAGCTGCTTTTGTCAAGCACTTATCTTGGGAATGGGCAGTCTGTGAAGGTTTCTCTCACCTGCCCCGGCTGAAAAACTTAACTCTCGATCCTCTGCAAGCGGTAGGACAATCCAGAGACCTCTCTGCTTGCTGGCTTGATGTTCCGATCCTGACCTACAGCCGTCCATCTGAACCTGTGCTTGTGGGTTTGCCGAAATGGCCATCAGGACTTCGTGCATAGATTAACCAGATCCAAGCAACCACCTGCCCATTTTCCCTTTCTGAGGAACCCCACAGCAAACACGGTTTTTCATAATCTGCTAATCACATCAAGTAGTCACAGATGCCTGCTGTGACCTTACTCGGGCGACTCAAATCAGTGCCTCCAAGTAAATGCTTCCCCTTCAGCAGTATCAGCAGTACATGGTGAGGACTGGATGCACTGACAGAGATTAAGGTGGAGAAAAGGAACACAGAGAAAATATCCTTTCCTGACATGTCTCAGTGACGGTGCCCATTCCAGAATAAGGAAGAGAAACAAGGAGGTGGGAACGTGAGGAAGCTCCCTTGCTGGGGCTGCATAAGCCAGGCGGGTCTGGGGCCAGGTCCCAGCCCACAGAAGTCCAAGCGGAGCTCCCCAGTTTCCTTTTCTTCTTGGCAATGGGCATTGTTATCACTTGGGATTTTGAGTCTCTGTGGGAGCAGGCGTGCTACCTCTGCCCCACCAAACCCCGTAGGTTTGCTTTTGTTTCAGCTGGCTGCTGTAAAGAGTATAAAGCTCCTTTACCCGCCCCACCAGACATTATTGGCCAGGGAGACCGGTTCTGAAACTGAGAACGACTGGAGGAAGGAGGAGGGAGGCCTTAGAAGTGAACTCCCTATCCAAATTCTTTCTCCCCTGTCAGCTGGAACTTGCCTACCATTTGTGCTTATGCATGTTCAGGCTCTGATAGGGAAGAAGTTACATTAAATATCCGTGTAACAGGATCAAACCAGGGGATCAAAAAGCTGAGGCTGTTTTAGCTCAAATTAAAAAACAACAATGAAATAACAACCAAACAAAACCAACCCAAAATAAGAATATGCAGCATAACTTGAGAGGAACCATAGAAACCTCTTTAAAGAAGAAGATCAAATTAAAATTGAGCTCCAGAGTCATAGGACCCTCTCTAGCTGAAGATAATGTTGCTATGTATCAGAGATAGAGGCTATGGAAAATGTCTCTGGGGCCTCCAACCTTCCTATACTATGTTTAAAGAGATAATCCGCTTATTGCTTTGCTCTTTTTATTAGAAGAGATTTCAAACATGCAATTTGGACTTTCTTTAACCACAGAAAAATGCTCTTTCTCTTCCCAGTGCTGAGGAATTCATTTCAGAAAAAGCAACGAATGGACAGCATGGCTTATTAGACCCATTTATAATTTGTTAAGTGATCACAACAATTATAAATATTTTTGAAGTAAAAAGTTTTAGGTTTTACTAATATGACCAGGAAATATTTGTGTTCACAGAAGAATTTACAGAGGACTATAGCCATATAACAATTCCTTTCCTTAACAAATTTGAAGAAATGATGAGATGAATTATAAATATGTTGCAGTATGGCAATAAAATATTCAGCAGATGCTGGTGGATTAGATGAAAAGTAAAAACTTTCAAAATAATGATGCTTAGATTTTGTGTTTTGTTTTTTAAATTTTATAAGTGCTAAAAATACTGGGTGCTACTGGAAATTTCCTGGCAAGGATCTCTCTTTGCAGTAAGTTGATTTGTCTTGTGTTTCTGTTACCTTTTTAAGTAGCATGTTTCTTACATTTATGCCTGAACAATTCTATATATTAAATAGCTGAAGCTGTTTAAAATAAAACATGAGAGAAAGAACAGTATTTGGAATGGAAAATGCTATTCTAGAACAGTCAGTGCTAAAGTACTGGAAGAATCACACCAGGTTTTGATCAATTAAGTGAAAAAGTAAAAATTTTCAAGAAACATTGGCAAGTGTGGGGATTTGGGCTGTGTGCCAAACCTTGTCAAAGTCGGTGTGAGGGTCACTGTGTTGATTTCAATGGCTTTCCGGTTGGCCCTGTGAGGAAGGCTAAAAGGCTGCTGCATGAGAAAAGGAAGTTTAAAGCTATGTAGCCACAATCTAAAATCACTTCTTTAGCATCATGCACCATGGGCAGCCATGGCAGCAACAGAAGAAAAGTATAACGCAGAAGGCTGTGAGAGCAGAGATGTTTTTAAATGGTATGGAGTTTTCCAAGATGGTATGAGGAAATGCCTGAAGGCACAGGTAGGGGAGACTAGGAAATATAATTTATATAATATTGGTATAGCTACTTTGTAGCAGAGATTTGTTCAGGGAAAAGGCAGTCATTTGATCTTTTTGTTGTTATTTGGTCTTTTTGTCTTACCTGTCTCTGTGGCCCATGAGAATAGATGCAGAAGATGAGAATTACTAGCAAGAGGAAACGTGTTCATTTCTAAGTGTTAGGCAATTGGGGGAAAAAAAAGGAAATTATGGATTTCACCCTATACATTTTGCTTTAAACTGAATGCTGAGAATGGATTCCTCTTAAAAACTGTGTCTCTGAGGGCCTCAGCTCCCCCCAGGATGGTGCTGTTATGCACAGAGTAGGCTCCCTGGTTATAGTGGTATAACCTTTGATTCCCAGGTGTTGAATTATCCTTTCCTATTGACAGGATTTCAGGGAAGTGGAGACCTGTTACCAAAGTAAGCAATGGTGTGAGGTGGAAATGCACTACCTGCCGTCTTCTAAGGGAGGTGCTGTGTTAGGGCTAGGATCCTTTGCCCTCTCCACCAGACATGAGCCTTGGTCTTAAGAGTGCATTGCTGCAAAGGATATTGGTGACACTGAGGTCATCTATTCCCTTTAAATGGACTCCATAATGCTTTACAGCAAATCTTCATTTGAGAAGGCAAAAGCAGGGTGCACTTGAGAGATTTGTTGGCTTGATCTTTTTCTGCAGAGGACAAGCTTTTGCATGGGTACTGTTTTGTCATACAAAACAGTGCAAACTATATTTTGCCTTTACCTTACTGTGGTGGATAACGCCAGTGAAACACATCCAAAGCATTCTCCTTCATCACTTCTATCTTCTCTTCTTTAGCTGCCTCAGGGGTGTCTCTACTGCACATCATCTCTAAATACCCAGCTAGGGCTGGTTCTTTATCAAGGGAAGTGCTTGACTGAACATCACCCAAGAAAAATGGTTACTATGGCTCTGGTTTGCACTGCTGTCCTACCCAGCAGTGCCCAAAGGGTGTGCGAGTCTGGGCCAAGGGCAGGGATCTCTTGTTCCAGCTGGGCTGTGTCTTGGGAAGACTTGGTGTTCCTTCAGCCCTTGGCCATGCAACATTATGACCCTGTGAGACAAGGATTTAGGGAAGGCAGTGAGTGAAGCCACCAGATGGTGCCCTAGGTCCTCTCTGATCTCTTTCCTGTCCCCTGCGTGCCCACATGCCCCCGCCAGCTTCCCTGGTAACCCCCAGACCACAGACTTCCCGGGGGTGGGCAGCTATAGCCATGCAGAACATCCCCAGCCATGACTGTCTTCTACCCCTGGAGCTTGTGACTCTGACACTCCCCAAAGGTCTGCGCCATGGCCCAGGTGCCACCAGCACCTGTGAAGAGATGGGGACGGGACAGGACAGGCTCCCCTCTTTTGCATCCGTGATGTCTGGAGCAATCATTTAATCAGATTTCAACGTCTTGGCACAGGGCTGCCCATGTGAGGGACAGGAGAGCAGCTGCTGGCACCATTGTCAGGTCAGAGTGGCATCTGAAATGCAAAATTAGCCAGATGTTGGGGGCTGCTTAGAATTGCCACCACCTTCTTTCACCATTTGGAAACTGCAACTTATCTTGAGTTTGGGAATTGCTGTGTGTCTGTGGTGAAAGAAATCCTTTGCACCATATGCTGCTTTTCTTCTTTACTGTGTCAGGAAAATGATGAAGGCTCAGGTATTCCTCTTGCTGTGTTTTGGGATTCTGTAGTGATCAAGATTTACAATGCACAGTGAAGTATCATTGAGAGTTTATAAAGAAAAAAGGAGCAGCTCAGACAGCACCAGTGATCTCCAAGAGAAGAGAATAAGGTGAACCTTCAGTGTCTTCTCTTGCTTGATTCCAGGGCAAGCCAGTCTCCACTTACTGTGAGGGATGAAATGTTTTTCTTTATTAATGATAAAGTAGAAATGCAGATTACTATTAGTACCTAGTATGTCACTAAGTCCTTCACTATTAATAACCAGGCCTGTAAACCACTGGAATGTTGCGAGCTGTGGATCTTCAAGTTTCACAACATCTGTGCATCACAGAGCTGCCTGGGGACAAAGTGTGATGGTGCTTTGACAATGCCAGGCAGGTTCCTGTGGAAAGTGACACGGAGGAGAAGCCACCAGCTTCTGAGGCAAGGACTCTTTCAGCGCCATGGGAGGGCTCCTGTTCCAGGAGGAAATCTTTCTCACTAGCTGATGAACCTCTCCTAGAGCTCCTCTTTTCCTTCAGCTTTTTGAAATATGTGGGTTGTGTTGTATCGCTCTGGGCCACATGAAGATTGGGATATACAGCTGGTAGGGCCAGGCAGGTCAGCCACCCTGCTTTAAGGAGTTAGAATGTAATTATCCAAATTGGAACAGGGTGAACATGAAAAAGCTAACATATGGGCTTCTTCAAAACGTTATGTCTTTTAATAACCTGTCAGGGCCTCTGGTTTCTATCCCATCTGAAAGATTCATCTGCCTACAATTTTGTGCAATGTTATCTGAGCACTTCCAGGGGTAATAATTGTATCCAAAATACCTGTGGCACAGTGAGCTTCCCTCCCTTGTGAGAGAATTAGTGCTGTAATGCCCGTAATGGTGCTTTTGGCACTGACGTGTTCTTAAAATCAAAGGTTTCAGAAGTTCTTGCAAGGCTCAGTATGTCATTTCAGCTTCATGCATGGAAAAAAATGGAGACTCAGGAGCTTAAATGACTTTTCCAAAAATGCAGAGCATCAGAGGTGAAGTCTGGAACAGAATTCAGGTTTGTATGCTCTTCCTTGTATCAGGTTGTCCAGGAGGAAGGCAGTAGCTGGGTAAGTAAGAGCTGCTGAGCTACTTAGAGTTTAGGGAAAAAGAAAGTTTCTTCCTGAGTCTCCAGCACAGGGTTCTGCAGCACTTTGCTTTTCATTTTTGATTGATCATGCAGGTATCAATCAGAGTCACATCTGCCTAGCTGAGGTCTGTTTGCTGAGGTAGCAAAGCTGCAGAAGTTACTCCTCTCTTTTACAGATGCATCCACCATTTTGACAATAAGGAAAGCTCATCAGATCCAAATTACCATAGAAAGCCCAAACATGTGTGCTGTAATTCCCCAGATAAATGTTTATAGAGCGAATGTGCTGAGCTGTTGCTCATCCAACCCATGAAGTCTTTCTGATTGCCAAGGAAGGTCCTGAGCTCATGGAGAGGAAAGCAAATGACTGCAGCTGAGTTGCAAGGGCTCTCGCCGCTCCCAAGGAAGGGACAGGGAAGTCCCTACCATCACAACAGTTAGATGCTGGAGAAGGAGGTGTGAAGAGAGGTGCTAATGTTAATAATTACGTGAATGGAAATGCTTGCCATTCTTTTTAAAGGAAACCACAGTTTTGAGGTGATGTAATTCCTGCTCAGTTGTGTTGTTTATTCAGTGCAGTGCAGTGTTGTGCTGGCATATGGGGGAGAGAAAGCAAAACTTCATCTTGGCTCCTGCTCTTGGGATTTCTGTACGCTTTCAGACTCATTCAGGTAGAGACAGGGTGTGAATCTGAAGTACAGCAGCTCTTCCAGCATGGTCCTCTGTACAGACAGGCCCTTTGCGAAGGAATGTGCAAAACACAGATGGTGGTTCTGAAAGAACCACTTTAATAGAAGGAATTGTAACTGTTCTCCCCAAAAGATTTAAAATAATCTTGCTGTCCATGAAAATCAGGTTAGCTATTTTGGGTTCTTGCAGAGCTAAAATGAATGCAGCATCTCTCATTTCCAGTCATGATAAGTCACTAGATATCAATTCTTAATTGCTTGATTAATCTTGAATTTTTAGAGCTGACAGTGCCTGTCCAAGTACTTAGACAAGAGCTACATTTAAAAGAAAGGAGAAAATGCTTCTTTTTTCTTTTTTTTTTTCTTTTCTTTAAGCATGGTCTGCAAGATAAGAGCATGAAATTACAGATTTATAACATATGTTGTCCTGAGAAAGACCATTAAGCAGAGTGCAAACGAAACAGTCACAGGTTTGTGATAAACTAGGGGGAGTGATGAATTAATTTTAGCATATGCTTCAGCAATTCCATACAAGATTATGTCAAATACTAGTACACTTACATTTGCTCTATGTTTGTGTGTGTTAGGCCATGTTTTCGTTTACATAAATAAGCAGAAAGGTTTCCTTCATGAAGATCATGACATTTCTATGTAGAGAAAGGCAATTTAAGGTCAACACTTATGGGGGACTTTACTTTTGTGTGCTTTTTTATGTATGGATGAACTGATAATAGTCACTGCACATGCTTCCCTAAAGGGTGGTGTTAAAAAAATATAGACCAAAACTAAAAACAAAAAACCCCCAACCAAACAAAACCCACGAACAACAAAACCTCCAAACAAACTCCATTCAGACTCCCTACAGAACATTTATAAAATTGTTAGAGCTTTTTTTCTTTTTTTCCTGTTTTTTTCCCCCCCAGCAGTGAGTGTATGGCACATCCAGGCTGAGCAGGGACACGGTGTATCAGCCCTTGCTTGGAAGGAACATTTTATACTGTCAGGTCTCCTTTTCTGTATGACAAGCAGGCTAGAATATATGATGGCACAATGTGATGTAAAGGTGTTATGGGTACAAGCTTTCCTATGTCACATCCTATCTTGGTCTAATCCCTCTAACTATGGAATATTAAAATTTTTTTCATTACAATTAACTGCTGTATCTGGATGTCACAGACTTCTTGGAAGAGGTTAGTGCTGTCCAAGACATCTACTCAAAGGTCTGTGTAATCCAAGTGAATGTATACTAAAACATCACGCTGTTTTTTCCAGATGATGAGCCAGTGACATCTCAAGGAAATCATAGGGATAAAAGGGAAAAATTCTGACAATAGACCTTCCCACCCACGACCCCTCTGAATACAAGACTCCATCCATGCTTACCCACATGGTTATTTTGGTCTACAAGTGTCTGCAGCAATGGTGTGGAAAAAGGGGGTTTCCATGCACTGGGCTGAGACCTATTGCTCTGCAGATGTCCCAGTCAGTAAGCAGCTCCATGGTCCCAAAGGCATATTGTCCTCATGTAATCTTTTCCTGCAGTCAGAGTTTCTTTAGTGGTTTCTTGTGTGCTTTGCTCCATAGTCTTTTGTGAATCAGGTGTTGGGAGCTCCTGTGGGATCCCATCTTGCAGTCTTGTAGATTAATGTTTCCCTTACTTAATTTACTTTACATTTATACCATTTATATTCACTCAGACAACCCCGAACAGTCTTTCTCGCTCCCTGGTGCTTCTGCGCCCCTGAAGTTCTCATATGCAATTCCCGTGATGCTCTTCACAGTTGTTATTTGGCCAACCTACACGTGCTGTAATCCCTTCCAGCTTTTTATGTTCCTCTTTTTTTATTTCCCTCCAAGTTGTTGACATCTAGCTAGCACCGCGTTGTCCAGAACTAAACATGTCTTCGAACTGCGGTCTCACTACTATATTAAAAAATGGGACTATTGCCTATATCTCTGGGAAGAGGTCTCTGCCTTTACAACCCCAAATTAAATTAACTGCATGATTTTTGCTGCCATACCACATTGCAAAAACATATTAAATCTGCTGTCTACTGTCTCCCTGAGGTCTTCTGGCATTTCTGCTTTCAGTGCTTGAGCACAGATGATGCCTCTCTTCACCTCAGTTTCTGTCTTTCAGTAGCTCGTATGTTGTACCTACTGCCTTTAAGACACGTGGGATCATTCAGGGTTCCTCTTTGAGGAACAGCAGTGTGAATCCTTACACATAAGTAAATTCCCTCTATTTTTTTAGCATGAAATAGTCTGTCTCCACCATTTCCCTTCCAAGCTGTCCTATGATAATCTGCCTCAGTGCAATTAAAAGGCGTGTTACTCTTTTTGGTTTCCAGATTTTCCTATTTATAACTGCATAGAACGCTGGCCTGTATGTTAATAATCTGCCACAATCTGTTTGAACGTCGCATACTGAGGATCACAGGTTGAAACTCTTTTTCTGGAGAAAGGAAAATGCTGTTCTTTCCTTAGGAAGTTTCTGTCCCAAATGTCAAGAATATGGATTAGCTTTTCTTTGGTGGGGAATAACATAGTAAAATGTTGCTTTGTGCGAGAGACTATTTCTATGGGTGGCTCAACACTCTGAAATTAGCTTCCTCGGGAAATAAGGTCTATCTATCACATAAACTGCCATTGTCCTCATTTTCTGTGGTATAAACACAGAGCAATATGAATAGTGGAAAGGGGATGAAACCATCACGAAACCAAAACTTTGCTCCATGCATCATTTTCTTCCTGGGGAGAGAACAAAAAAAATTAACAAGAAAACCAAACCCTTCATATGACAGATGGTAGTCAGATCAGCTAATGCAGTCCTAGAAGGTACTTGGGTGTTATGTTTATGAAAACAGTGTAAGAACTGATACAGAAGGGAATACATTTTATCATATTCTACTACACAGATAAGAGAATATGGAAGAATCGGTTAAGGCAAGACATTAAAATGGTATTGTAGCCATGATGGTCTAAAGATCCTAGGGAAGCAAGGTTTGTGGTGAAAGGTAATATCTTGTATTAGATCAACTGATAGAGCTAGAAAAAGCAAACAAGCTGTTGGGCTCAGGGTCTTTTTATCAGATCTGACAGAAAGCAGCAATATTCAAGCTAACTACAGGTTAGATGCAATTGCTCTTGGTGTAATCTAATTATATTAATCAATTGGACCACTTGAGGAAAAAAAAAAAAGGAGCACCTATGAAGTGGAAAAGGGTGTAAACAGCAGTGACTGACAGGCTGCTGGTTCTCTGATGGACCACTAGTGAAAAAGGGCTGTTTGTGCTGATGACAAGGGAGAGGTCAGCAGGGAGGCTGTAGCACACTAGGCAGGCAACATCTCCCTTAAATCCATAGCTTTAGTATCGAGGGATTATAAGTTTTAATGCCAAGCTTTAGCTTTTGGGAAGGTTTTGGTCTCTGTTGGGGCAAGGATTGAGGCGTTCAAGTTATTGCTGTCTGGCAAATACCCCCCTAATGTTCTTTACTGGCTGACTGTATGTGTTCGTTGTAAGACAGCAGTTATTTAGTTTCATTCACGTGGTTTCTGTGGGGGTATCTCGTGCTGGATGAAGTGATGAACTCTAGAGATTTGGGACAAGTACATGCAGGAACAAAGAATTCTGGCCGATTTGCTGTGGGAGGAAGGGCACTGATTATGCTGTCTGTGGAGTAGTCCGACGTATTTCATATTTGATGCTCTGGTGGTATCTGATTCTATTTCTTACGTTTGCATCTGTGGATTTTCTTCCTGTAATGAGTTGCAAAAGGGAGAGCCTGAAGGTTAGGAGGAGAGACATGGGGGAAAACACAACCTTTCAGAGCCAGTAGTTTAAGGGATTATTTTGTGTGGATTTTAGCGTGGAGTATTATCACTAGCAGGAGCATGTGGTTGCAGGAGAGAATGCTACCGCAGAGACTGTAAAATAAAAAGCAGAAAAACAGATTGGCAGACAGCTAACGTGGTTAGAGACTTTCCCAGTCCCTGTTAATTTTGGTAGCATTAGATGAATACCAAATAAACCTTGAAATGTTATTTTCCAAAATTGCTGTTGTTGCTGTCATATCTTTATTGTAGTAAATTTGTATCTATTTTATGGAAGAGTGACCTTTGTGGATAAAACAGATCACCGGTGTTCCCCTCAGGTGTAACAATATCTGCAGGACTGGCTGAGTCTCACAGCCTTTTGTTGTGTTGTGAATGGCTGCTGGTCTTACTGCATCTGCCTTATAGAACAAGTTGGATGGCCTGTAGGTTCTTGTGTATGTGCTGGCTTGTGGGGTGCCACTTTTAATGTCAGTCGTGGTGTCTAGGAAACTGATACCAGTGGAGGTGCAATCTTGGGACAGCAAGGAAGCGTCTCATTGAATTGGTGGTTGTATTTGATGAGGGAATCCGAGGTTTCCTGAGCTGTCTGCATTTTTGATAGAAATGTCACCTGTGTTTCCTCTACAAGGCCTGGCTTGGTGGTGTTGTTTTTCAGTCTTGGATTGTGAAGAAAAATGGCATATTGGGGTTTTAAAGACGTGCAGGAAGGTAATCTCTCTGTGCCCCCTATTTAAAAGTTTGGCAAACAAAAGATAACTAAATGCTCTCTGAAGAAGAAAGCTGGATGCTTGCTGCATGATGGAGCAGACAAAAATTTCAAATGGTTCAAACCCAAAAATACTGAATGTATTAAAAAAAAAAATCCTTTGGGAGCTGTTAAATACGAAGACCCCAGCTATTGGGAAGTGCCTGACCACAGGATCATGGTCATGGGGGGAAGTCTTCATGGTCTGCTTCTTGCAGCCGACTACTAGGGTTTGTCTGTTCAGCACCCTCAAAGGGAGGATGTTGATCTGATCCAGTACTGCTATTTCTCAGGTCTCTTCTCGAGAAAACGAGGGATTTTCCTCTCTTTCACTGCGAGCCCCAACTAGAAAGCGCATAATTACGTTTTTATTTACTTTTCTGACTGCTGCGGCAGGCCCGGGCCTGTGCATCAGGGCCCCAAGCGCAACACCCGCAGCCTCAGGAGGGGAACAAACCCCCTGCTCGGGGCTCCGTGTTACCTCTCCCAGAGCGCGGTCTCTGGCGCGGGGGCAGGACGGTCCGCAGGGCAGCGCCCGCCCGGCCCCGCCGCCTCCCGCTCCAGGCAGGCAGCGCTCCGCTGCCAGAGCCCTCCTCGCCCTCCTCCGCGCCCGGCCCCG
>VYZQ01014994.1:4502-17959 GCA_013400655.1 Mystacornis crossleyi | reverse complement strand
TAGAGATTTATACTATAGATGGCTTGCCTTTTTAATTAGGCCTAACTTATCACTATTCTGATTTGTCAAAAAATAAAATAATAAAATGATAGTATGGCTATAAACTATAAAATGTGAGAACATAGCTCTAACAGCTGTTGGGGACAATTTTGCTCATGGTATGTCAAAGACTGAAAATAGTTCATGCCTCAAACATTGACATAAGGTTTTAAAGAAACTACAACCACGGAAACCTCCTTGAAGAACTTCAGACTGTAAGTCAAACTACTGAGATTAGATAAAGGGAAAACCCACTCTTTCATCAACCTCAGGCTCGGCTCAGGGAGAAACACACAAGTAAACAAAGAAAANGAGAAACAAACAAGTAAACAAAGAAAAGAATGTGAGCCAAACCCAGCAGCCATGCCAAGATTCATCTCGGGCTGAGTTTGAGATGGGGGAGACCACACCCCACAGAAGCCAGATTTACACAGACTCCCCCCTGAAATGAGGCAGGGGGGCAGGGGGTTTCGGGTATAACCTCTGCTCAGAAGGAGTGAACACCCATCCTCCTCTTTACTCAAACTGACCCAGCTGTGGAACTCCCAACCTCACAGGCCACATCCACGGGACGTTCACGTGAGAGGCTGTGCACCGCAGGACTGCATGCGATGCAACAGACCCAGAGTCTGCTGTAAGCCACTGCTCCCCCCTCCGCCCCGGAGACGTGTCTGGACATTGCTACCTGGTTCAAGGGTATATAAATCCATCAGATTCTACACTTTCTGAGGGGACCTTCACCACCAAGAAGACCAGCTGGATAGGATCAACGGAACATCACTGGCATCCACAGAGTGGCGATATTTTACTTATTCTGCCCCTGTCACTCTCTTTCTGTTCCCCACACCTATTTTTGCTTCTTTTTTTCTTTCTTTTCCTCTCTTTCTCTCATATCTACCATCAAATAAAACCCTTACTATTAACTGTCATGTGGTCTCATTTGCACCTTAATTCGGGCAGAGGAATTTCCAAAGAACTTTAATAATTGAATCTTAACATGATAAAATGTATGAGACAGTAGGTTCTGTTTCTCTCCCCAATCGTTAATGCAATTTGTGAAATTTGACTCAAGAGGATGTATAAAATAGAGATACTAAGATCACAAAGTGGTTAAACCTGATGTTCAGAACCCAGTGTTAAAGAAATTCTAGTGGGAAATGGTTCATGAAATTTAGGCCAATCAAAATAAGCAGGAGGCTAGTCTAAATAAGTCATTCATATTCCCTCCCACTCTACCAAAGAATTAAATTTTCATGTTGATAGTACTTTCTGACCGCAAGTGTCTTTCTGTTTCTTGGATTTTTTTTTTTCCTATTTTCTACTGAGGCGTTTTAGACATCAGTGTTAGACTGAATGTCCAACTTCAGATAAGTCAATTTAGGTGAGACAAATCTCAGGTTGGTTGTCTGAGTGGTAAGAGAAGCTGAACATTATGTGACTAGAGGTCATTTACACGATGTCCTGTTACAATTTTGTGGTTGAGAGTCAGAAAATATTATTACATTGATTGATCTACCTGACACAGCTGTTGTGAAAATGATTACTCTTTGTATAGATGGAAATAAATCCAAAAGATACAATTCTATCTCCTCTAGTCCAGCTGAACTGTATGTAACATTTCTCGTCAGTTTCTGTTATAAATAAGGAGATCCTTCAAAGCTTTTGGTAGAGGAAATTTGTTTTCCTATCTGGTTTCAACAGTAACAAAACGAAGCAGAACAAAGACAGAAGTAAACCTCCAACTTCCCTCCTATTTCCTTATCTAAATAAGACCCATGTTTATTGCCTATAAATAAAATCTTCAAGTAATTGAAGGGTAGTTATCTATTTTTCTGTATTTATATTTGCTTTATTTGTTGAATACAGAATTTCACAACGTTTGAGGATTACAAAATGAGCTTACTATCTCATCATTTTAACCACTGGAATGGCAAAACTGTAATTGTGAATTCAAGCTTACCACAAACTTAAGCTGTTTTACTGATTCCAGGTTGTACCTCGGTGGAGAAAAATACACATATCAAATTATCAGATCGATTTTCATACAACCATAGAATCATTTAGGTTGGAAAAGACCTCTCAAGATCATCAAGTCCAACCTTTGACTGACCTCATCAACCAAATCATCGCACTAAATGCCAGTCAGTCATTTCTTGAACACCTCCATAGATGGCGCATCCACCACCTCCCCGTGCAGTCCATTGCAACACTTGACAACTCTTTCTGTGAAGAGATTCTTCCTGATGTGCAAACTGAACTTCCTGTGGTGCAGCTTTAGGCTATGTCCACTTGTCCTGTCGCTAGTTCCCTAGGAGGAGAGTGTAACCACCACCTGCCAACAACCTCCTTTCTGGTAGTTGTAGAGTGATAAGGTCTCCTCTGAGTGTCCTTTTCTCCAGAGCTAAACAACCCAAGCTCCCTCAGCCACTCCCCATATGACTTACTCTCTAGACTTTCACCAGCTTTGTGAGAACTTCTCCGAACTCGCTCCAGCACCTCAATGTCTTTCTTGTTGTGAGGGGCCCAAAACTGAACACAGCACTCGAGGTGTGGCCTCAACAGTGCCCACTACAGGGGGATAATCACTGCCCTGGTCCTGCTGGCCACACTATTTTTAATATATAGGTTAGAATGCCATTGGCCTTCTTGCCTACCTGGGCACACTGATGCCTCATATTTGTAAGCCTCTCATCACATCTGTCCCATGTAGTTGTATTTGATACCTCAGGACATCTAAAATGATATTAAGCAGTGATGATCAGGCAATAGAATTGAGTCTCTAGTCAAAATAGTCTGAAGTGCTTTTAAACCTCCTAGAGTGTCATGTTTCTGTGATACAAAGCATAATTTTAATGCAACACAATGGCATAATCTTGGCTTACACATCCAAGAAAATTGCCAAAACTCTGGGAGAGTGCTGACAAAACTGCATACGCTAGAGCCATGAAAAGTAACAAAGGTGAGACTGCAGAAAAAGTAAGAGAGAGTTGTTCAAGGATTCTGCAGGAATAACAGGTGAGAAAAATCTTAAAGAGAAAATAGAAAAAAAGAAAAGCTTTTAGTCTTTGCAATCAATCATATAATATTAAGCAAATTTTTTTTATATTTTTAGTTTTACAATATTTTTGTGTGTGATCTGTATCCACGTGTAGAATTTCTACAGTTATTTGATATTCATGTTCATTTTCTTCTGCTGCCTTGTGTCTTTATTTTCTTCTCCAAATGTTTAAGTTCCAAAGTGAGAGGGCAATATGCTTTTTGATCAAGGTTTTATACTACAGAAAATAATTTTTAAAAATGTACAAAATTAATTTTATCTATTTTATAATTCTGCAAAATAAAGACTTACATCCTGCTCCCTGTCAGTAAAAAGCAGGATAGTTTTGGTATTTATTGTTAAATACATTTAACATTTAACATAATACAACAAATTTCTGATTTAAAGTTGAAGCAAGCCTGAGTTCTGATGTCTTTCAAAATAACCTTGCTCTAGTGCATTCTGGACACCTTATTTACAAAGAGCAGGCAAGAGTTTTCTCAGGGTATATACTTGGGGACAAAGAGACAGTGGACTGATGGTAAAATAAAATATATGAAATCATTTTCAGAAGATGAGGAGGAAAATGGTCTTCATCTCCCTCCTACTTAATTATTAATAAATAAATAAACTACTCCACCTAATTCTACCACACTTGAACAGAGAAAAAGAATTAAAAGAAGAACTTTTATGTGGAGGGATATGGAGAAAAATAGACATCAGGAATATAACCTAAAGAGGGTGTTAAATCACCTAAAAATATTCTACCCTCTCTCAAGACCTATCCTAAATAATTTGAGAACAGAGATGACATTTAAAAGCAGAAGAGAAGGTGGGCAGGAAGATCACAGCAGAAAAGATGAATTTCTTGTGCTGCTATATAACACCATCATTTTTCTTAATTATTCTTGACATTTCACCTATTATTCTGTGAGCTCCCTCAGAGCATAGAGGGGAAAAAATGCCAGTTGCTTTTCAGAATAAAATGTGAAGAGGTACTTACTGTCAGCTTTTATGTCTGAAGTCTGCCCTTTGATACACAGAATCATAGCACCACCTATCTGGTAAGACTAGCTGTTATGTTTGCAGATGGCAGAGTATGCAAAATGTGGGCTCTGGAGGGTATTTATGTGAAAGGAGACCACTAGACTGAACTTGGTTTTATGCTGGTAGGGGAGTAATGAAGATATGCTGAAGCAAAGCAAAGCCTAAGTGGTGAAGCAAAGTAATGCCAAAGTACTGAATTAACGCTCTGAGAATCTTTTTCAAAATTTGTCCATGAAAATAAATAATATGCATTTGTATAGGACATTTAAATTCAATATATTTTCTAAATCAAACAAACAAAATTATCTATCTATCATAATGAACAAAACATTAATTTCCTCTGCTCCTCTAAGGTATTGATGTAAAACAAGGATTAAGAGTTGTTCATCAATGTGAAAGGGATGTAGGGGTTATACTAAGAAACCTAGAGATAGAAAACATGGAAAGATAGAAAACAAAGCAGAAAACTCAGTCAAATCATTGGTGGTATAAAATTTTATATTCTTCATAAGAAACTTTCATTTCATTAGGTTTTAAATTTATTTTCTGCAGTTCAGTGAATCACAATGTATAAGTAAGAAATAAATTGCTAGCTCACAAGATTACATCAATCAAGATAATCACGAATATTAAAAATAAAAAAAATAAAAAGAAAACTACCTTTATTAGGATTATTCAATTAAAAGTATGTGCTTGGGAATCATTTAAAATAAGTCACAACAAATAATTTCACAAAGCAAAACATAGATCTGCTAGAAGACTGTCATCCATGGCAGAATGTATTTATCCATCTATTTATTTCTATATTTATTTATTTATTTATTTATGAGAATACTGACCTCTTCATGGAAGCACAGTCTCAAAATGAAAATCCATTTTACTCCCATGAAACTTCTTGGAAATTTGATAGATTTTGAAGATCAACATCTCTTCCTTAAATCTTTCCCATTTCTAATAAGATTCATGAATGTAAGATAATGAAACTACATTATCTGAAATCTGTACAATCTCAGTACCTTTCTCTCTATTACATTTTGTTCCGGGAAAGAAAATCTTCCATGTCAATCCACTATGAATAGTCAATTCTTTAGTATCTTTTTGGTCTTTCTTATAAAATCTGCTCTTCTTTCCAATAGTAGGATTTCTCTTGAGCTTAAGCATCCTACCAACTAATACTGAAAGAAAAAAAAATAACAGTTCTCACTGCCTGATGGACAGTAATATATTTAGGAAGTTATACTTGCAAAGCACTAAGCATTAAAGCACTTCCAGTCTGTAACCCATTGTTATGATTTATTTTTGATGATGCTTAAATATCTTAAATTCTGGGTAACTTTAATGTAGAGATGTGGTGAGTTGACCTTGGCTGGATGTCAGGTGACCACCAAGCTACTCTACTATTCCCCTTTCCTGTTGGACAGGGGAGACAAAATAACATGAAAAACAACTCACAGGTTGGGATAAGGTGGTTTACTAAAGCAAAAGAGAAACTTCATGTATTCATAAGAAAAGAGTTAAAAAAAAAAAAGGTTTATTCTCTACTTCCCATCAGCAAGGAATGTCCAGGCTCTTCCCAGGAAGCAGAGCTTCAGCATGCATAGTGGTTGCTTCAGAAGGCAAACGCTATAAAAAAGGAATGTACCCATTACTCCTCCTTCCTTTAGATTTATATCTGAGCAGATGTCATGTGATATGGAATACTCCTTCGCTTAATTTGGGTCAGCCAGTCTAGCTGGGTCCTCTCCCAGGATCCTGCCCACACCCAGCTCTTGATGTGGGGTGAATGTTGAGAGACAGCACTGATGCTATGCCAGGACTGCTCAACAGCAGCCAAAACACTGGTGAGTTATCAACACATTTCCAGCTACCAGTGCAAAGTACAGCACTGTGAGGGCTGCTGGGGGAAAATGAACTCCATCTCAGCCTGAACCAGTACAACCTATTTGCATCATACTCAGATGCCACATAATTTATATATCTAACTGTTCCTCTGTATTTATTTATCATTACTGAAATCTCTTCTTACTAACACATACAACTTAAACTACATTCTTAAACCATCTCTATACCCAACATAGAGATCTGTATATTTTTCTTAACTACTATACCCTGTCCTTTCACAAATAGCTATTTTTTCTCATTTCATGGGCTTCCTCCACCCCTCCAGATCCTTGACTTGGGCTTAAAATTAATTTTTCATCAGTTTATGTCATTCCTGCTACTTTACTTCTTGTAACATTCACCACAGATTATTTTTCCCCCGAGGTTAAATCTCCTTGAGGCACACACCGTGTCTCCCCGTCCTGCATTACCCACAAAGTACACCCTGGTCCTTGGGCATCAATTGCATGGATAGGTTTTCCTTTCCTCATGGGAGGAGAAATCCACACAGCTCTCCCCAGCCACTTCCCTATGTGTAGCACCTTATCTCCTCCCACAGGATACAGGGGTTTAGTTTGGGCAGGCCCAGGGCTGTAAGCAGATCACCTAGGGTTCAAAAGCCAAGTGGCTTCTGCTGAATTTACACTCCAATACTTCCATGTCCTCTTACCTAACATTCTTAACATGGTCTTCAGCAGTCTATTATACCTCAATCTTTCCAGAGTCTTGTGGGTAAAGAGGGATGTAATACAGCCACTCAATGCCATGTTTCTTTGTCCAAGAGTTTGTAAGATAATTTCAAAAATGAGTCCCATTGTCAGATGCAATGCTCCCTGGTGTACCCCTTTGCCACAAAATATGTCTCTCAAGGCCTAAGATGGTGTTCCGAACAGTGGTATGGTTTACAAGGTATGTTTCCAGTCAGCCAGTTGTTGCCTCTACCATGGTGAGTATGTAGCTCTCACCATGGTGTGTTTGTGGCAGTGGTCCCGTGTAGTCAGTTTTCCAGGCCTCACCATATAGGAAACCCAGCCACCCTCTATTCCAAGGAGATTTCACTCACGTGGCTTGCTTGATGGCAGCACATGTTTCACATTGGTGGATAACCTGTGTGATAGCATCTGTGGTCCATTCTTTGATCACAAGCTCATCTGTATCTTGCATCCCTTTCTAGGTGCCCTGATCTTTCATGAGCCCATTTGGCTATAAATAGCTCACTCTTTTGCTCCTAGTCTAAGTCTACCTGAGCTATTTTAATCTTGGCATCCTTATCTCATCTGAGTCATCTCTCTGACAATGCTCTAAAATCTCAGCTTTTTGGCCAGTCCATAATCTCTTCCAGAATTCCTGGTAAATTCGATTTTTCCATCTGGACTCGTTGCATGATCAGTGCTATCCACTGATTCCATGTAGCATGTGATGAGTTGAGGGGATGTTTCCTCTGAACACCCAATGTAGCATGGGCAATCACAGTGCCAAGAGGAGACATGCTTCTGTCCTGACAGCTTCTGAGGCAGATCAAATCCCTCATAGCCTGTTAATATATCTTTTTGAGTTGGAGTGTAGTGAGCTTCTGATCCTTGGTTTCTCCGGCTCCAAAACCCTAATGGTTGACCCTGGGTTTCTCCTGATGTTCTTTGCCAGAGGTTTCATGTGAGAATCTGCTTCCCAGCTTCAATGTTGAGCATATTTTGCAAGGCTGATCCTGTCCAAATGGGTTGTTAACCATCTCCATGATGGTGTCCATCCTGCCATTTTATTCCCAAGACCTGGATCTCCTGTGCAGGTCCCTTTACCTTACCTTGTTTTATGGAACAACCAGCTTTCAGAATAATTTGGGTTATTTTCTTCCCTTTCTCAAAAACTTCTGTTGTATTTCCCTAGACAATGATATCATCAATATATTGCAGGGGTTTTGGAACTTCACTCCGTGCAGTCTGAACCAGTCCATGGCAGATGCTGGAGCTGTGTTTTCACCCCTACGGCAGTTGATTCCAGATATACTGGACACCCTTCCAAGAGAAAGTAAACTGTGCACTTTTCTAGCAGATGGATTGAGAAAGATGCCTTAATGATATCAGTTGCCGCATACCATTTGGCTGCCTTTGACTCCAGATCATACTGAAGTTCCAACATGTCCAGTATGGAATGAGGATTTAAATCTTACTTTGCATCCATGATCGTACATGGCAAGTTATCTTGTAAAAATCACCTACTGTTAAAAAAGCTCTTGTACCTGAGAAAGAATGAACTTTATACTGCTGAAGACAGATAGATAGATAGATAGATAGATAGATAGATAGATAGATAGATAGATGTATTCTGTGTTATGAGAAAAGTAAGGTAATTATGACAGCTTGTCCTTGATGTCCTTCAACAGAAAATTATCTGACATAAATATTTAACGGAAGCATGACACAGAAAATTCACACTCTCCATTTATGATGTTTTTCATATGTTATTAATTTTTAAATTATTGGATGTCTACATTTTTTCATAGCAAAGGGTTATAACTTGAGGGGGGCGTTGCCTCAGGCAAAGCACTGCTGTTTGATTTATCTTCTGCACTCGTCTTGCTTTAACAATATGAACTTTCTTTCAGAGAAGTGCAAAGCTGTGTTTGACCCCACAGGGAAAAAGTTTTCTTTTTTAAGAAATGTGTACAAAGTACTTAATAAGTTATGTCACTCAGTTTTACTGTATATTATTTTCTCAGTGACTACACTTAACTTTCTAAATCCCCAGGTCCCAACATTTTATAAAAACAAGACATTTTTAACAAAATGTCAGCAGCAAAGTGATCAAAGTGCTATGGGAGCAGTTAGGCAACAGTTTGAGCTTTGAATTTCCTATTCGCTTTCCAAAACATTCACTTAAAAAGCGTTTATTGAAGCTGAACTGCCTTTATCAGCCTGATCAGAGCTCCATAAAGAGCATGCATGATTCAACTGCCTTTCCAAGCTTTAAAAGTATAACTTTGATATATGCCTCACAAGTACAGCACAATAGTTTTCATGCTCACGTTTGTTAAGATTTAGTGCAGCGATTAAAGAACAGAAGGGCTCTTTGGTGGCAATTCTCAGACATACCAAATATCCCAAAGCACAACCTTCTACAAATCAGAGATTAAGGTAGTGACAAAAATTTCCACCTGATTGCAGTTTTTTCCCCCCTAAACTTGTATCAGGAGTGACTATGTTTTCAATCAAATCTCTGAGGGAGGTGATTTTTTTTTATTTTTTTACTCTGTGAGAAAAATATCAACTGAGAGATAAAAAGTGACATTTTATGTGCCTTGTCCAGAAGTCAGTCGATTTATTTGAAAAACTTTGTGTGTGCCTGACCTATACATGAAGTTTGTGACATGTCTCTTGTCAAGTATTGATNCCAGGGGCTGCTGAAGTTTCCTCCCATCCCTTCCCGGCTTGGGCAAGTTAAGTTTCCCCCGTGCTCCCCGACCTCGCTCCGGAGCACCCTTGTTAACTCCGGCCATCGCTGCAGCAAAAGGGAAAGTGCCTTACAGCCCCAGCAGCCATCACTGCCGTCTGATTCCTATTACTTGTTACTGCCTTAGTTATTGTTGTTTTTTTTTGCTTTGCCTTGTACATATATATATTTATATAAGTAAAGACCTGTTATTCCTATTTCTGATATATTTGCCTGAAAGCCCCTCATTTTCAAAATTATAATAGTTCGGGAGGAAGGAGGTTACATTTTTTTTTTCCATTCCGGGGTGGGAGGAGGACTCCTGCTTTCCTTAGCAGACACCTGTCCAAACCAGGACAAGACTTTACTGTTTGCTTACTACAATGTAGCTAATAATCTCTTCTTATTTAGTTTTGTGGCTTTGAATTCTTATCATGACCCAGCTGATTTCCCTGGGACATTCTTGCCTCAGCTGGGTAAATGCGCTGTGGAAATTAAGCCTACTAAAGCACCTTCCCTGGGCAAACAGACTTTGTTTTCCATCAGTTCACACTGCAAGTGGTTTGCATGCAGATAGATACATTTGGAAGCAGCAGCTGCCATCAATCTTTATGACTTTCTGATACACACCATTTCACCTCTACCTCCTGTAAGGGATGGCTGAACAATCATGCTATATTCTCCTTGAATGACGTAGAACTTTCTCATTCAGCTCACCTCAGCATTTTGTGGTAATTGCTAGGACTACACAAAAGACAGGACTTTCATCAAGTCTCCTCTTGGTGTCTTTCGGATGGCATTGCAATCTGCCAGACCTTCTCTCTCAACACTTTAGTTATAATGTCATTCTTTCTGTTGCTTCTCAATTCAGGATGCAATTACATCTTATTTTCTTAATGTACCCAGACTATTTTTATATGACTCAAAATGCTAACAGGGACATTATTCCTAGGTTCACTGGTAAATTTTGTATGGAACTGTGAAAAGTCAGTAATATGATAAAAAAAAGATCGTATCTTTAGGAAATTTGTATATATCTCACCAGAGAAACAGGATGATTTTCAGTAGAGTATTTTAATTCTTTCTTGTTCAGAACTGTAGATATTGCCACTACAAAGAATTATGTGACGGAGTGTCTAAAGCTGACGTCCAAGTAGTTTGCAATGCAATGGCTCATTTTCTGTAAATTTCAAATGTAATGAACTGAACAGTATTTCAGACTTATATTCATCATTAATTACGCACAGGTGTCTGAAACAGCTCTTTCAACTAAATCTTAAAATCTACAGGTGGCTTTAAGTATCTGTTTGAACAGGAGTGAGGGAAAAATGTAACAGATTTTGACTTGAAAGTTATCAGTCATAATGGCAACACCCAGCAGAATCAGCCAGAAATACAGTCTCATTTGTCAGACTAATTTAAAAAAAAACCTCCCCCCACTGAATTCTGTAATTTACAATGAGAACAGAGTGAAAATTACAAACTCAGTATAAAATCTGTGATTCTAAAAAATTACTATTTAACTTTCGTCTAACTCTCTGCTTGCCTATATTACAGATATTCACCATCCCTTTGCTTTAAAATTCTTAAACTCTTACTTCTTTGTGCATGCCTACAACAGTGCCGGTTTTATTGCAGCTCAGCAGTTCAGAGATTACTTTGTAACTCAGTTCAATCAAAACACAAAGCAAGAAATTCTTCTTCCAAAATATTGCTATGTTAGATATGAAAATGTTTTTCACCGTTGGCTTAGCATAGTGACAGAAATGGACTGCTAACAAATATTTTTCTGATGTTATTTTCATTAAACTAAGCTGGAAGAAAGTGTTCTTATTTCTTTAAGAATGAGACAGTTTAAAGTGCTGCCCAGCTGGTAGAAGAGGCAAATTCCTTTCTTTTCCTCACCTAAAATTATTCAAAATCACATTCCATATGGGAATAGGTTAACCATCTGGCTTTATCTGTTTTATCTGACTAGGGAGTGGTTGGGACATCTTGTGGGGAAAGGAAAAGTCTTGAACTGTTATGCATGTTCTAAATAGTTGTTCTGAAATTTAATTATATCGAAGAAAAGTTTGACCATTTCTGAAACAGCTATTATATTTTGTTTCTTCCCTTTTTCAGGTGACATCCTAGTCCCTTGCCTGCAAAATTATGTTTTTTTCCCTACTCCAGTGAACCTTGCATTCTTTTCTGTACAACTTCAGCAGAAGTAAGAAGACACTGAATACGTATTGAGGACTGTAATGTGCTGGTGAGGAAGCTCTTCTGGGGAAAAGCAATTGAATCTGATTCTGTCCATATATGCCAATACTTGAACAGGTTGGCAACTGTGTGAAAAGAAGGTCAACCCTCTCAAATTTGGACATGATTTCAAGAAGAGCACGAGTGTAAAGAAACAAACTGAGAAGTTCTCTGCCCTCAAGAAGTGTTTTGGAAGCTCTCAAAGTGCTTAGCAGCTGAACGCTGATTTCTTAAAGTCTGGCAAGAAATGAAAGTCCACAATTTTGGGGTTGTATATGTATACTAGAAAGCTAGGCAGTACCAGAAACTTTTCTCAAGTTCCGCCTGGGTGGTTGACTGGGCACAGTTTTACTGACTAGCAAAATTCTTCCACCCTCAGATGCCACAGTACATATTTGGAATGGTTGCTAGACTGTGCTACCAAGAAACTATGCCTGAAGAAAAGTCTAAAGAACTGTCTGAAGTCAAAAACTATGCAACAAAACATGTTAACAGTTAAACATCATAGAAACCAAGGCATGAGTTTTAGAGTTCATGTTGTGACCCTGATAAATTTACTAGCGCAGTTCTGGCAACTCCACATTCTAGTTAACTGTGAGAGTAATTTGAAAAGTCTTCTAGTACTTGTGTCTTCTGTGATATCTCTCTATACAGCATTTTCTGTGATTTTCTTCAAGCTTTGTTGAACTCACATTTCAGCTCTTTAACAACAGGAACACTTACAGGCTTTTCTCTTCTACTTGGCTACCCCTTACCATGAAGCTTGAGGAATTCAGCATATCTAAGATTATTGACCTTTTGTCAAATATAGTTGAAATTAATTGTTTTCAGAAGCATTTGAGGATAACAAACAAACTGACATAACACACACACACATGCACACAAACTTAATGCAATCCTAATTTGACCAGGAAAAAAGGCTAAAATTAAATTTTAAAATATACCAAAATTGAGGTGCTTTTCTTAAAGAGTAACTCCATCTTTTTAGATCTTTATATCAAACTGCATGCTGACTGACTCTGTCTGACATCTGGCGATTGCTTTCTTGATGCCTGATGCTTAACTTCTAGCTCCTGCTGCCTTTCACTTGAGTTGAAATTTGATCTCCTGGCACCTGAAAATCCTGACTCCTAGAATGTTGATAAAGAACATTCTTTTTATAGGTAGGAAAGAGTGAAAGTGAAGAGATTTGGAATTCTTTTAACTAGAAATAACACCAGGAAATGAAAAGTTAATGGTTTCCCCAGCAAATGAATTAAAATTTCTCCTGGTAATTTGAAAAATAGATTCTAAATTATTACTTGTCCGTTATTTCAACATCACAGACTAAAAGTCCAAGATAATCTCACTGTGTTTCTTATAGAAGAAAAACCCAAGTAATAAAAATTAAAATGGGGGAGGACTGTAAATGAAAAGCAGAACTTAAGGCTTTATTGTCATAATCAACACATTAGTGGCAATAACAGTGCAATAGAAAAAAAGATCCTACTCATATAAGGTAAAGTCTAGGTATTTTTTGGAGGGATTTGACATAATAACAAACAATTCAAAATGACAAATAATACCTGGTGGAAAGAAAGACCTCATTTACCTGCTGAATTTCCCTCGTGAAGCTTATTTTTTTAACTGTAAAATTACATAAACACAGAATTATACTCCTAACCTTGCCAAGGCGTTCTTCTGCCTTATGGAGTGTTGTGATACATAAACCTAAATCCAGTTGAGACTGAGAAATTATTCTTTCTTTGGCTCTGTTCCCTGAGGCAGCTGTTCATGTTAGCGC